>CABEEJ010000267.1:304790-327392 GCA_901482245.1 Timema douglasi
AGATAGCTTCCTACTCTTCCTTCACACAAATGTGGGTGAATTTCGAAACAAATAATTAAAGCACAGTATGCTTGAATCTAAAACTTACCCAGGAAAAACTTCCTTCCAAGCCTGTCCATGCCCAACACTGCAATAATGTTGCTAGGAATGGCCGCTGCAACTGTGATAAGAGACTCTAAAAACACAGAACTCTCTATTTTGTCTGAACAGTCTAGGCTGTCGGCTTGACCTCCCATGTTAACTACGAAGTTTGTCACTTCACATACGGAGGCTGCTTTGCCTGGATGGACGGTACTATACTTGTTGAAACGGTTGAATAGCTCAGGGAACCACATCATTAAACCATAGTACCTATGTAAACAGATACGATATTTATTTAATAGAATACTCTTCTTAAAAGGAAGAAGATGTGTGAGAATATTATTCTGTTATTTTCTATACAATAAAAAAATCTCACTAATATTTAAAACAAAGACAATGTTAAATTTACTATTCTATTGGCCTTGCAGTTTATGGTGGGCAGGACATGCAGTGCAAATGGAAGAAACTAGAACCCCACTCAAGGTATTTTTCTGGTAAACCTAATGCACAGAAACCAGTGGGAAGACCTAGACGCAGATGAGAGGGTAACATTAAAATGGGTGTGTAAGAAATCGGGAGTAATGAATTGGACTGGATAGAGCTAGCTAAAGATAGGATAGGTGCATACTTGCATAATTGTGACAGTGAGCTTTCGAGTTCCTAATACCATCGAGTAAGAATGCAAGTATTCTACTGGATATAAAACTAAAGTAATAGTTTAAATTAGTGTTGCTTATTTATTTTAAAAATAGCATGGAAACTTTTTGATTACAAATCTTAAGTTTTTCCTTTTTGAGTGGGTAGGGATAAAAAGCTTAAATATTTTGGTAGTTCTTAATTGCATTTAAAAAACTAAATAATCTTAAAGTGTGCTTGTAAAAAAGAAATTCTTTTAAATAGAAATACCAAAATAAAATTTATAAATCTCTTTTCCCCAAGCTGGGAAATGTGTGTTAAAAATAGTTAAAGACCATAGTATAGGCATGTCCAACCTTTACCCGACGGAGGTCCGCATAATTCCTTGGAAGTTGGCCGGAGGCCATACATGAGATTTAAAATATATCCTATAGGCTACCCAAATATAATTTAAAAAAACTTTATCGAATAATTAAATAGTTTTAACAAACAACAAACTTATTTTAAAAATTTGTGATTTTTTTCCCCCTGACATATATCAGCAACTAGTTCCATGAACAATTTAATCAGTTCTCTGTCAGAAAAAAGCTTCGAATTTTTGGCAGTAATTTCAACAGCTGCATAGCTGGCCTTCATTACTAGCTCTGAATGTGACAAGTTTTTAAATAGTGACTAATAACCTAATAGTTTTGATTTTAGCTTAGGCACTTTATCTTTACAAAATGGACCTTGAAAACTGTCAACTCTAGATACGTGTTTGGTATTGTAATGTATTTTCTATTTTTAATATTAATCTCTCTAAGCACAGAAATAGACTTGTTACATTTCAAACAAAAATTCTTATTTTTCACTTTAATTAAAAACACTGTACAGTTAATATGTCTTGAAATAATCTCTATTCATCACATACTTTTCTCTTCTTACCAGAAGTTGAAGCCATTGTTATAAATTTCTTGCAAGGTTAGTCAAATTAAATTATAGTTTTAAATGTCAAATCATTAAACCATAAAATATAACAAACTTAAAGACACGTAAATGAAGGCAGAATAATGACTGGATTGTGAGGTGTAGGGAGAATAGAACAGAACATGTGACGTGAGAGGAAGTAAGTGGAAGGGGCGAGATGGCTTCAGGTGCTCCTTTAACCAATTCTTACAATTCTGTAAAATTTATGGAAATTAGGGCGCATTTACGTCAGCTCTGCAATTTTACTTATTTATTTCACTTTGAGCTAGCAGGCCACACAGAACGAATTCATTGTCCATGTGTTGGACATGCCTGGTATAGAATATATTTATTATTTTGTTACTTGTAGTCACCAGTATAAAATTATTTTATATATGTACGTCCTATAGAGTGTATAGTTAACATTTTGGTTTGTAGTCATTCATTGCCATTGATTTTACTTATTTGCATATCTCTGGGTTACTAGTAGGCCCTATATATTGTATTTATTCTAATGTTTGTGGTTTCCAGATACAACCTCTATGTTTACTTGGCATATTATATTTTCTCTGAGCAAGTCTGCTTTCTATCTTGGAATTTTGCTTAGCATTACTCATGTGCTTATGCTGGCCATCACATAAAGATAAATGAAAATTAAACCATATATTAACCTCAAAACTGGGTTTAAAAAAGTAATTTACTAGTTAACATTTCATTTTACAACTTACCCGATGTGGAAAGTGAGGTTGATGGTTATGGAAATGATAGTAAAGCGTAAAATAGGAGGAATGAAAATCTGTTTGCTGTTGTCCATGATGTCATTGAATGTGTCTCTTAGCTTCCCTGTCACCACCATTACCTCAGCTCCAATTTCCTTCTTCTCTTGCTCTTTTCCATCTATCAGGAGTTGTTTGACCTGATAAAATGAAATACAATCAGTGATGGGAGGATTCCACTTTAATGACATGTTAAAAATAAAATTCAAAACTTTTTGACGTTTTTATCAATCACAATAGTACTTGAAAACAAACAGACCTAAACAAACCCTTTTGAAGTGTGTTTATTTATGGCTATTAAGTGTTTTCTATTAGGATGTTTTGAGTATGATTGAGTGTGATGGTTTTTCACCCATTCTGTTAGTGTTTTTGCACCAAAAGAGGTTTGATTCCCTGTTCCTATTGCACAAATTTATTTGCTAGCCTGGCCGCGTCAGTGGAGAGTAATCGAAGGCTTTATCCCAGGTTACTGGGTACCCGAAACCCGCCCCGGCTAAGAGGGTTCTCAGTTTTGGATTATCCCCCCAAATACCTTCGGGCACACTCAAAAGAACATCAATGCACAAATTACAATGAAATGAAACTTGACTATAAATAAATCGCTCCACAAAAGAAACCAACATTGTTTTATTTAACTCTTCAATAACAAAGCAACAAAAAAAATACAATAAAATTGTTAATGAGCCTACCTTTAATAGAAGTAAATAAAATATATATATAATATTTCGCCTTTATAGCTTCAATTTGGGATAGTAATTTTAAAGATGGTGTCAAAAAGGAAAATCTGACAACAATGAAATCTCACTCAGGCACAGTGCATTATTTCCGTCTGTCCTCCCAGTGGGTGATTCAACTCCCCTTCACTCCACATAGCTATTTATGTAGAAATACAGGCAGAGTGTCCCCTTGGGTTTAAAAATAACTGTGTAAAGGTTACCTGCCAGATAGGATTACACCCTGGTAATTTGAGCGAAAGAGCCAGAAGGTGGTCTATGTCACGGGGTAAAGAGCTTAATGTGATGAAAACTGATATAATATATTCTACTTACCGGGTATGTCTCCCGAGGTTTGCCAGTGTTGGAGTGGTAGATATTTCTGAAGATTTCCAGTGCCAGATCGTGGTCACCTCGAGACAGAAGAAATTTTGGACTCTCAGGCAGGAAAAACAAGAGCACGGCTACCATGAAACTGGGAACGGAACATATCAGCAGGAAGATACGCCAGGAGTTGTAGATGAAGCTACCTTCCGTGAGGCCGACATCGTGAGGTATAATGAGCCATGCCAGACCTGGACAACAAGCACTGGCATACAGTTAACATATCTAATGAACTGTAAATATTATGTGACTCCTCGGTCCCATGAAGTCTTTGTTTTCAAGTGGTGGATAAAATAATGTAATTTTTTATTGAGTTTTGTCCTAATACTTCAGAACTAATATGCTTTTATCATGGGGAGGAAAAATTGTTTTATCCACTTAATGAATGGAGGACCATGATAATATTTATATTACTTATTTTGAAAATATTAAGAAAAAAATTGTAAAAAACACATAAAGAAGTAATCACGAAACTATTTAAACCTTTTTTTCCTCAAGTTTAAAAAATATATATTAATTTTTTACTCTACAATACAACATTTAAAATATATTTCTTATTTAGTATCCATTTTAAATAATTAATAAGTTCAAGCCAGCAGTAGCTTACCTCAGAGAAACATGTTTCACTACTTACATGAGTTTATGAGAATGTGAATTTTAGTCAGATTTTGTTGGAGGGACTAAGGAATGCCTATTAGCATCAATGTAAATATGATAGTGGCTATCATTACTGTACTCAAACATATAGTATGTGATGAGTCACTCACAGGCAACAAATAGATTTCCAAGAGTCCAGAAAGCAGCCATGAAACTCAGCATGGAGCCTCTCTTGGCCTTGGGTTGGAATTCTGCGAAGTATGACCAGATGACTGGACCGCTGCCTCCGAGTCTGTCGGAATCAAACAATAAGTTGTAGCGTACGTTTTTACGAGTGCGCGACAAAACAGAGGATTTTTGGCACCAAGGATGGCATTCATCTGGAACCCTGAATCTCTCTCATCCCAGCTTGATGTTGCACCACATGAAAATTTAACCATGGACACCATCACAATTTAAGGAAATGACTTTCAGACCAAATGGGGAGGAGAAACTGTTAACATTGCTCCTAATCCCCCCTCCAGGCTGTAAATAATTTTAATAAAAGATTTAAACATACAATAAAGTACAACTATAACATAGAGCTAAGGTCGGCAAATGGCCGATCTCTAGGAAATTTTCAATCAATTGTGTAAGAAAACTACACTGTCATTAAAAGTCGATCTATGAGTCTTCAAAACTTGCAAATATATCACGTATGTTAAAATAATATTTGAGTTTGACCAAATACAAAAAGAAATGGTTTAATATGAAACTGTACATTATATATACTCTATATTTTTTCTAGAAGGGTGGAAAACATTTATTTTAGGGAATATTATAAGATGTATAGACGAAAAAAAAAAAGCAACAGTATAGTAGAGAAACTGTGTATGATCGCGGTACCTTTGATAAGTTTATAAGTTGATTAAGGCCCTAAAACTTGCCAACTCCTGGCATTAAAGATGTGTCTCATGCGTAGGCTAAATTTTAATACCAGGCTTATAGCTTGATATTCAAAAAGAACACCACCACAGAGGCACACACAGAAATTCTTCTTAGGGGGGAAGGGAGGGGGGGCAAAGTTAAGAAGTTACAGATCAATATTCAATCCAATCCATTACTCGTACAAGACTCATACTTTGAACAAATTACAAATTACTTAATGAGGCTATATATAGTACACAGCGTGTATTGAGACATTGAATTATTTTCAAACACTGCTTTAAGGTGATTTAAAATTGATACATCATTGCTTTTTATTTTATATTTTATTTATAGGCTACTTCATGTTTGCCAGGGGAGGGCCTGGAACCGCTGGACCCCCTTCGTGTGTGCGCCCCTGCACCACCATACACATTTAAAAAAGGTACAGTTGCTTCAATACAGTATATGATCCCTCCCCATAAAGTAAATTTCTGGTTGCGCTATTGGTATTAAAGGTGGGAGGTCATTGCTTGAAGCAAAATGATCTTCGAAATGGCCTAAGCTTGCTGTGTGTTTGTTAAATTAAAGAGAGAGGGTGTGCAAGTGGGGTGTCAAATAATGTCACAAAAGTGTCTCAAAGCTTCCTAGCATGTTAGGAAGTAATTAAGTTACGTTTTAGAGACTAGTGATGTATTGAAATTTCAAATACTAAGTTAGCAAAATTGAATCAAGGTGGATTTCTAAATTTAAAAAAAAGACATAGACATATTTTATCTATATTTTTTCTATGACATGTATAATATGAAGAGTAAATATTTAAACTATTATATGGCTCTAAATGCCCCTAAATTATTCATCTTATCCCCCGAAATAATTTTTCTATTCCCCTCTCCAACAGAATGATTGTATATTTCATTTTAAAATATCCTTCTTACTCAGACACAATAAATTATGTATGAGTAGAAAAAAAACCTGATCCTACAATGTATACAGCCAAACAGGTAAAACCTTTTAGTTAACAGGTAACTTCAGCCAAGATTATTGAACTTGTTAAGGAATGAAAGTGTTGAATCTAGTTATTAACACCATTATCACTTGCGTGGCTAGGGTGTAAAGAACAGCCGTTTATGGGTTAGTGGGTCCTATTAGAAACTTTTAACTTTAGAAAATAGAAAGTATAGGTTTGTTTGGTGAACTATCTTTAAATAAAGTTTAGCAAAGCTGTAAATGTTATGTCTACACTCATGTTGCATGCTGCAGCTGATCAGATTTATCGGGCTACTATAAAACTAGTTGAAAAAAATGTTGCTAAACATAGATCCATATTTAGTGTATGTATGGTATGTGTTTTTATGGGAAATATTGTGTCTGTTTGTGAGAGAGTGAGGGGGGAGAGAGAGAGAGAAAGATGGAGGGTGGCAAGGAAGGGGTGAAGTCAGCAGACAGATATCAAGTGACGGTGAAACAATTGTTTTAATTATATTAAATTCCTCCTTTTGAAGCATTAAAAAAAACTGAACTGCTATTTTATGTGTATTTTAAAGCGTTCACAAAGCGATTAAGACAGACAATAAGGAGAGATAAAAATATACTTTAAGGGAGGGGCTTTAACCCTCAAACATTCCTCCCACTTAGTATGACCCTGCTTACTTTTATAGGGCTATAAACATGTTAGAAAATATAACTACTAGTCCAAATCAAACATAATTTTTACTAATGACTTGAGAGGTTTTTTTAAAAATAAGTGTACTAGTGTAATACCCCACATTGAACATTATTTTTATCTGTTTGTCATATGCTTAACATTAAAACAAATTGTAGTCCAGAACTACTTACGCAGCTCCATTAAGAAATCTGAAGAACATGAAAAGCTCATAGGTCTGACTGAAGCTAGAAGCAACGATGCAAAGTGCGTTCATAATAGAAATTGCGATGAGAACTTTCTTCCTTCCAAGAGAGTCAGCCACAGAGCCCCACAAGTATGCACCAGCCATCATGCCTGCCAACATCAAACAATATATATATATATATATATCCTTTTTATGCCTTGAACTATAGTGTTATTAGATACAAAATACCTTCTATCAAGGAATAAAAATTATAAAAATTAAAAATCATCTAACCAAAATGGAATACTGTCTGTCATGGTCAGGTGCATAAACCTCCAAATCAACCCTAGCTGTAATAATAATAATAATAATAATAATAATAATAATAATTCAATATTTCTGATAAATAGCTGTGATTAACAGTAATTCATTTACTCTTAAGACAAAGGGAAATACATTTTAAAATATTTTTAATTGTAGGCCTTCCAACACCCATAAATTATTATTAGTTTCTGGTAATTACTTGTTCTAACTAGACCCCTACTTGAATAACCAACATATTTTCCGCCCTGCATCTATGAGTGTACTATTTCAATGCAATAATAAGCACATTTCAGGTAATTTACAACAGGATAATTTACAATTTAATTCAAAATATTAATATTCATAAAATGTAATTTTAAAGACTGTATGGAGGGCATATTGGAAATGATATTGTATAAAACAAATAAAAACTAGTTTATAAATCCATCCTACATTTTAACTGTGATTTGCACTTGTATCCCATTTTTATACGCCTTGCTAATATTATTGCGGATCAATGCAGGGTTCTAGATTGGTGAAATAAATAGTTTTTTCATTGTAAACTTTTTTTTTTGCACCACATCTTACTACTCATTTGGGTTGTAAAACCATTATTGTTCAGTTTTGTTGCATGTGTTTAAATGCAGAAAAACTGCTTCACTGATGTCAATTTCACTCTCATCAAATTAAGACAACATAAAACTACTCCTCAATGCAACAGGTAGTTTGCAGAGTCATTCGTGGGAAGAGACTCCTTAAGTTACCAACTGGGATTTGAATACATACCTTGTGGAGATGCTTAAAAGAGGTCAAGTAGTAGATTTTTTTAACATTCTTATAATTCCAACCAGTAAAATATATCAAATTAATATTAGACATGACGAAAAAATATTGATTATAATCAGACAAATTTGACCACAAAGAATAATAAAAAATTGTGATTGTTTATATATTACATCTTGAGGGGAGGCTTGCCAGAGCACTGAGATGCATTGTTGATGTCCAAAAACCCCACGTTTTTAAAATGTAGTTGTTTTATTTTAAAATATGTTACACACCATAATCAAGGTAAGAAGTATGAACATGTCTCTTAAAAAGCATACATATTAATTTTTATATTGTAAAAACAAATATAAAAAGGTGAATTTAGCTCATTTTTAAAGACATTTCACAAGAAATTAGCATAGTTCCAAAATTGAAGTAAATGATTAGACAGATAGATCTAGCCTGCCATAAAAAAAAAGTCATTTTTAAACTGGGTCACAATAGATAATTCAAGGATTGTTTTAGTGAGTTTGAAGGTTCAGAACTGTCATTCTAACCAGAAATACATCAATGTAAGGATACCTCCATGGCAAAACATTTGTTGGCCCAAAATAAATCAAATGTCCTCCAGTACAAACATAGAGTTTAATTTCTTCACATGTTGATATCAACAGTTTTTGAATATTTGTCACGAGCATGGTGGCATTATCTAACAAACTTTTTAAATTAAGAAAAAAATTGTCATTAAATTTCAGAACATCCTTGACAGATATTTAAAAAACCTAGAGGTCACCATGTGAAGAAAATTAGATCATATGTTTGTACTGGAGCAATATTTTATTTATTTTGGCCAAAAAATGTTTTGCCATAACTGCAAAAACAATGTTTTTTTCTCGCATCCTCTTCTAATCCACCTTAAGGAGGAATCTAAGAGAATGTGAGTTAAAGCCAGTATTGTTTTTCAGTTTCCTTAACAAAACATTGTTTTGGACACAATAATTAGAATAGGGATTCAGTAGTTACTTTATTAGTTTAATTTTATACAAATGGTATTATCAACAATTATTTAATATTTGTCACGGGAAACCTATTATTTGACGAGAAGATGCTTTTCTTTTCATCTCAAAAGTTTATTAGTGAATTCCATTATGTTCGTGAAAAATATTTAGGGCTGTGTCGTTAAGCATTTTCCACTCTGAGTCGAGTTTCAATGAGCTTTTCTCAAGTTCAAATAATAAAGAGCAATATTTGTACAAGAAATATTTCAATTTGAATTTCGATAATAAATCTATGCATAAACCATAGATAAGTACAAACATAATTTTTTTAGGATTACATTTTTTTCGTGGACAAATTTATAATTAGATAAACTTGAAGCTTCAAATGAATTTAATATAGCTGTAATTTTTTTTAGATAGCCAAAAGGAAATATTAAGGAACTCTATTTGCTAAGAAATTAGATCTTGAAACTAAGATAACTAACTTTGATTAAACAAGAATTTTCGAGAAAAAGATTGAAAATCTCAATTATTCAAATTTTTAGAGTATTGTAAAAATCTTAGTCGAGTTTGAGCGGCTACTAAAACTCAGCTCGAACTCGAGTTTTTGAGTACTCGCATAATTAAAAGTATTAAAGAACTGTTGATGTGTGTATAAAATATTAAACATAACTACTCAGCCCCTATTTTATTTAGAAAAAAAAAAGTTAAAAAAAAAATGCACAACTAACCTACTGACAACTCTCGTCTCCTTCCATCCCAGGGTGTAGCGTTACAGATATTTCAAAGTCCCAGATTATTTATGAAGGGGTTTGATATTTTTTATGTTGTTTTCATTCAAATACAGGCAAAAGTTCTGACCAGTTAAAAAGCTTTAAGTTTAAAGTTTTTTTAAAAATGTGTGATTATTTACATAAAACCCTATAAAACAATCTCGCATTATCTTAAAATTTTCTGTTATAAACCTATCAAAACATGATTTTATTAATTAATAGAGGAAGTCTAGATATAGTTAAGATCAGATGTAAATTTTTTTGTGTAAAGCGTCATTGAATTTTGTTTAACTTTAAACTCAAAATTATAACTTTTTAACTGGTAGGAAACATGCAGATAATTTTATCCTACATTTTGTTGAAAACTTTAAAATATCAAACAGTTTCTTAGATAATGCGGCATTTATAAACAACCTCAACGCGTCTTATTGCTCTACCATGCACTGGCACAGCCAGAAGGTTCACTGACCAACTAAGCGGGGTCCATTGGTTTTTCCCACGGGAAATTTTGAAAATGTAAGTACTGCAAAATGCAAATGAATCAAAACAAATATACTATCCTAAATAATTTAAAATCTATAAAGATGGTCATAATTCTCTAATTATTATGACTATTAAGTTTTTATGAACAAATTTGTATCTATGCATACTGTTAGAATATACAAACATGCAAGTTTCAATAAAGTGTGTTTTGAAAATTTGATTTATAAAATTATTTTATGAGGTAAAATCCGAAAATTCAAAAAAGTAACTTGTACTAACTCTTAACTCACAAAATAACTTTTGTAATTATTCACTTTAGTCTTATTTTAATTTCCCTTGCTTGGCTTCATAGAAAGTTCATTGAGAACTTCATCCTCCCCATGTGGGAAAATCATTTCTGGGCCAGGTCTGGCATTTTTCCACATGGGTCCGTAACTGACACCTCTGGATGTATGTACACTCCATTCACGGTAGGAATTACTCTCTGAAAGGTCTTTTTTCCTACCAATATCCTGCTATATAATAGATTTCTGGTAGGGAAAAAGGAGCTTTCATAAAACAATTCCTACGCTGAACAGACTTGAAGCCCATTAAGTCTGTTTTAATTTTTAGAGTTCCTCATGCATGATTTCAACAGCTTTAGCGACGCCAGTGCTACCATGTTGCACCCTCAGCGTATACATTAAAACTCTGAACTTTTCAATGGTGATGCCAGCTCTAGAGAAAATAGATGTGTTGTTTGTTTACCAATGAAGATGATGCTGTTGAGCCAGCCCTTGGTTTGTGTGTTGAGGTGAAGATCGCACTGAGCGGAAGGGAGGATGAAAGACATGGAGATGACGTCCATTTCTTCACTGGTCGACACGAACCCGCACACGAACAGCAGGATGTAATGGAACTTACCGTAACCTGGTGGGAGAAAACGATAATAAGAGTAAACAAAGGCTCCGAAACCACGAGGCAGGAGAGGGTGTTCAAGCTGAAAGCTGGCGGAAGAAGACAATAACTAGGGCTGGGGCAGGAGATGGTGTTCAAGCACCCTCTGTTTTTATTTTGGAGTGACTAGGATTATCTTAAGACCCTTCTGCCTCACCCAAGTAGTACTTATGCATATATTCAAAACAGATTTATACAAGTATTTTAAACAAATGTTTAACTAATTGACACCCGTTTCAGTGACCCAATGGTCTAAGGCGTCACTCTCTTTTTAGATTGTCCTGCTGATGACGGGGAGATCGAATTTAAAATCCCGGTCGGATCTACTAAGGGTGATTTTCCTAAATGGTTTCCTACTCTCCTTCCACGCAAATGCGAGTAGATTACCTCTAAAAGGCTTCCTTACTCATTCCTATCCCAGTAGAGCAGTGGTTCTAAACCTTTTTGAGCTGACCCCCACCTTGGTAGATCATCAAATTTCCCCCCCCCCCTCCTACTTTTTTTTTATCAAATGCCCATGCCCATACTTCCCAATATTCTTTGAGACAATTGTAAAATATTATTTAAAAAAATATTTTTTCTAATCACTTCTTCATTCAAAAACCAATGTAACACTGATAGCATAACGATACAAATAAATTGACTGAAAATGAATGTGATTGGCAGAATTTTGTTTTTATGATTTCTTGAATATTGGGTATTACAACTGGTAGGTAGCGTTACCAATATCTCAAGAAAAAATTATCTTAATTTTAAAGATAAATTGAGAAAAATATCTTCAATTCTTAGCTGATTTTAACATGATTTCAAAATTGTTCCACGCCCCATCGGAAAGTGCTTAACGGGCCCCCAAAGTTGAAAACCACTGCAGTAGAGAACGTATCATAGATTCATATAATCTGTACAGGTGGTAAGACTTGGTAATGGTAAAAAACGTTTTTGGTCAAAATAAAATATTGCTCCAGCAGATACATTTAATTTAATTTTCTACACATAGTATTTTCAACATTTCCTGAATATTCAACATGGACATTGTTGAATTTGATTAGGACTTTTTATTTTTATTCAAAATGTTTTTTCATCAAATGCCATTATGCCCTTGACAGATATTCAAGAACTGTTTGGATCACAATTTGTAACAAATTAAATTATATGTATCTGCTGGAGCAATACTATATATTTTATTATTTTTATAGATCTGTTTCTTACTTCCCGAGGGCTATACGCGTATGTACTAAATACACTAATGTGTTTGAGAGGAGGAAGGTTGATTTTAGAGGAAGTACACCCGCATTTGCGTAAAAAAAAGTAAAACCACTGGGACTGGGATTAGAAACCTGATGGGCCTATTCCCGTCATCGGCAGTCAAGTCTATTGCAAAAGCTATGCCTTATACCACTTGACCACCGAAACTGGTACTATTTCATTTATTATTCCCAAAAAAGTTTTTTTTTATAAAATCTGCAAAAATACAAATCTCAGCTTGCGTTCCCTTCCATCCCAAATTAGTTTTCAAATGACACTGTAGTGCAAAAAGTACGATAAACCTTCCACCAGAATTTTTTTTTCAGCGGAGTGTACGTGACTCACACAATAATAATTATTATTATCCTCACTCGAGGGAATTTAGTTGCGCGGTTCAAATGTTAACGCCGGTTTTCTTCCATTGGAACCGATCTCGTTGAATCCAGTAACGGGTCTCACTTGTTTCCAATTAATTTGTTTCTCTCGACCGTAATTGTCATTATTTATACAGTTCACGACCAGATGGTCCTTTTGATGATGCACAGATAATAGATTTGTTTGTTGCTGACTATAAAAATAACATCTGCGCGAATACGTCCCATTATCTAGTCGAGTGATGATTGTCCAAATAAGGTTTTTTTTTTGCTTGATTCACATCTTAATACCCATCCAGGCTATATGCATTTTTACTCATACCTTTATCATATAAAGAAAATATTGTAATTGTGAAAAATTTCTGCTTTGAAATTTTGGTTCTTGACGTTTTATTTGTCTCTCACCATCCCAAAATGGGTTCTACTCTGTATACTCTCATGTAGTCTGTATATATATATATATATATTTACGTCTGTTGGTTTGTCTGTATCTGGACTACATCAATATGGTTTGATATATTTAGTTCAAACTTTATATTTAGATGTTTTATGGTCGTCCCTCAAATTCAAATCGTTATTTTGATAGTAACCCTAAAATTAAGAGTGGCTTACTAATGACTTATTTTTTAATTTGAAATATTTCAAAAATGGATAACTGGCGAGTGTTTTGCGTGATAAATAACAATGTATATTTGTTTTTCAGACAAAAATGTAACTAAAGATAGCACAAAATGACTGATTTTAAGGAATTTTAAATTTAAAAAAAAAACTCTTTTGAATTTTTGTTTAAAATGAGTGTCCGAGTAGCGTTTTATTTTTCAAATAAGGTTGTATGTTCATTTTTCTAAAATAAAAAGCATTTGCATGGTAGTTTACTTATTACTGATTCTTGGGATTTAAAAAAATCTATTTGTTCAAAAATTATATTTAAAAAGTGTTTCACATGATTATAAAAATAATATATTTTTCTGAAGAAAATCCATTTAAGAGTAGATTATTGAAGACCTGATTTTGAAAATTTTGCTACAAACAAATTGTGTCGTAATATTCATTTACACTAATGAGGTAAGGATAAATAAGATAGAGAGGAAGTGTATTTCTATTTTCATGGAAGTAGAGTGGAAAACCATGTATGAAAACACTTCAATACAAATTACTTATTTCGATATAGGCCTACCCTCAGCCGTCACCGGAAAACCAGATAAGACAATATTGGAGCCTTTGTCCAGATATTAAGTTTTGTATTAACCTAGATCCGGGGGTGTAACAACTGAGGTGCTCTTCAGGATATGTCCATCCACCTCTGAGAGACTTTGGTTCAAATCCTGGTGGGAAACTGATACTTAGTTCTCTAAGGATAGGAAGATTGATTTGAAGCTTACCATGACCCACATCAACGAGTGCACGGATGAAACGTCAAGATTGTCTAGCCTGGTTTTCTGATGACCTGGAGATCGGTGTTTGAATCCCGAATGGATGTACTGAGAGTGGTTTTCCATAATTTGTTTCCCCACCCTTTCTCCACTTAAATGCGCATACATTTCCTCTAAATTCTACTTTCCTCATCCCTATCCGATCGACTAAATCTTCATGAACAGTCTGGAAAAAAATTACAAGAATTGAATAAGGAGCTTTTAATCACATCGGTAGGGTTGGATCTTCCCCGGCTATAAACGTCAAAACCAGACTCATTACTAAGGTAGTTTATTGATTTCTATCCACCTTCAAGAAGGTAAGCACTCTGGCGCATTTGAACACCAATTAGAGATTTCCAAAATTTCCTTGTCCAGCTCAAACTGTACCTGTTTACTGCCCCCTCTTTTAAAAATCTTGAAACCAAAATATAATTGTTTGCGTTTTCACACAAACCGTAGTTTTATATAAAAAAAAGTATCAACGTCCTTATTATGGTTGCAAAATTAAAATAATATATTAGAAATAATTTATTTTTAGTCTTTATAGTTAACAAAATTAATTAAAACACCCTAATTTGTTGTTTAATTTGATGGTAATTACCAGTTTTTTTTGCAATATCAATTTTAATAAGTTACTAACTGTCTTAAATAATATTAATGTATATTTGTTAGCAGTGGTAGATCCAAGGTGGGGTAGGGTTCATTTCAAATGAGTAAGAATATTGAAAATTATGCCAATATATATTTTATTAATTTAAATATTAACTGTAAGTGTCCAGTATAGCAAGGGTAAAATTAGGTGGTTTAATAAAATTTCCCTTTTTATTTAGGGTATAGATTTATCTTTGGTAATACATTTTTATAGAAAAGAATCACTACTTTACTCTGCAGAATATAATTGAGGATAGCCCTGACCATTATTAAGGTGCGATGCACAAACAAAACACACACACACAAAAACGTTTAATGTTAATAACCCATTATTAGATAAATTATTAACAGTACCAATCGGTTTTCAGTTGTCAGTCTCACAATACATGTAAAGTAAAAAGAATATTCTTAAATGCATACACTCAATTATATCTAAGTGAATATGCCAAATTAATATTTCTAGGTCTAGTGAATTATTAGCTACCCCACCGGTGGCTACCTGGTCTAAGACATGATTCTCACAAAATATATAAAAGCAGAATAAACTACCCATGTGAACATCCTTAAGTTTTCCTAAGTACAAATGCCAAGTTTCAACTTCTTATATTACTTGGTTTTAGAATTGGCCACATCGTAGTTACGTGGTTTAAAGCATTAAGCTTCCCCATATATATATATATATATATATATAAACTTAACATACTTATTTAAGATAACCTGAGAATGTGCACCTTGGTTTTATATATAAATATATATATATATATAAAAACCAAGGTGCACATTCTAAGGTTATCTTAAATAAGTATGTTAAGTTTCAAATCTATTGTATTTCATTGTTTTGGATTCAATGGTCAAGCATACTAAGGTGACAGATTCTTAATCTGTGGTATGGTGTGGTTTGTTTCCAGGATACGCAGAAACTCTTTGAACCGAGCCTATGAATGGTTTACAGCATTCAATCAAGTCCAACTTACATACAAGGAGCATTTTAGAACGAATATATATGCAGTCAGCGTGGGTAATATTTTATTATAATATTAGTGCTATTTTGAGAGTAAACATAAAGGTCCAAAAGCTCGAATGCTATCGCTGAGCTACGAACAGATTGTCCTTCAAAGAAAGAAAATTACGGTCCCTCATAAATTCATGATGGCTCATTGAGCCAGCCTCGTGGTAGAGTGGTCAGAGCCTCTGACTACTAACTTAGAGGTATCGGGTTCGATTTCAGACTGGTACCTGGGATTCTTTTTCGAAAGGGGAATAATTCCCACGATCACCAGAGTTTTGTCAACTTTAATATCTTAAATGTCTCCACTTGGTCATATTCCCTTGCAACATCCCCTCAATTCATTGGGACATGGAAAGAGCATCCACGGAAAGGATGTACGATTAGTACATTCGGGCATCCCCTGGGCAACGGTACGTTAGTACCGGCTAATCTCCCCACAAATTAAGATACAGATTGATGTATCCCAAACATGCCATTATTATTATTAGTCAGTCCAGCAAACACCCCAAATTAAATTAAACATATTTTCCTTATATGATGATTTCCCTCACAAAACAAAATTGTGGCGTCAGACACCGATGTAATGTAAGTACGTTTTCCTGAACCGATCCAAGCTCAGTTGGTTCAATCCGGTGAGCACCCTTACCTCTCTACATGAGCGTGTCTCTTGTCCAAAACGTGAGATCTTTAAAACTTATAGACAATTATTTAAAATAATGTTCCTGAATCGTTTTGATTAACATATCAAACTCTCGCTTCCTTGACTTTCAAAACATGCAGTACCACCTAAATTTTATTTTTAACCATCATTCGAAAAAAATAAACATTACTTAAATTTCTAGAAACTAATTTATTTCTTAAGACCACTAGATTAAAATATCCAATATGAGCTATTTTAATGACCAATCTTACAAAATATCCAATATTCCTAACTTGTGCTGATCATTTTACTATACACAATATATATTTACCTGTCCCAAACAAAACCATTCAAAACTTTCAACTGCCCCGACTTTCTTAACCTTTCGGAAAAATAGATTAAATGTTTAACTAGCTGAATAAAATAATCATAAAATGTCCGTAAATAATGTTTGGTTTGTACTGTATATGAATTGATAATTAAACCACAAAGTAAAATATTATGTCATAGCAACCATAAATAATAACTAGGTGGTAAGCGTATAGCCCAAACGGATAGTAATACGTGGGGCTAAAAAGCAAACACGGTGGTATTTGCACTTATACTTGCCTGTAAGTTCTATTGCTTTCTCGAAGTCTGCCTTTTCGAAGAGATTGATATCGGCACCTTTCTCCAAATCTCCCTTCTCGGGATCTTTGTATGTGATGGCTGGAAACAACAAACAAATAGGTTAAGAAATAATAATAAAAAAAGTTTCCAAAATGTTGGGAGCATATTATGTTCACTCTAGAGTGATGCTTAAAATAATAAGCTAATCATGTTTGGAAATACTACTTACTACTCATTTAACAATCTTTCTTTCAATGTGGTTGGCTGTGTAGCATTAGGTATAATTAGCTTGTTTAAGTTAGTTTGTAAGGTGTGTGTTGATATTATAAGACTTGTGTTTATGAAGTGCACAGTAAATACAGCCCACGTCCACAATATTAAAAAAATAAAATAAGGTATCTAGTGGTATTTTATTGTTTGTGATGAATTTAACAAGAGCCGAATCGAGGATCCCGTTTTCTCACGGCTGCGATCGCCCGGTTATTATGCTTGACTTGTCTGAGACTTCGAATCTCGACCTGGTTCACGGAGAGTTGTCTACCCAAACAATTTTACATCCTCTCTTTAGGCCATTGATGTTACTCTTACTTGACCTCATCCTTTCTCTTTACATCTCTTAATTAATTATCTCATGTAAAAAAAACCTAGCTAAAAGTGCTCTTTTGTTAAACGAAACAGTAAAATAAAATATCAGTTGGGTGACAGCCCTTGGGGCGTAGTGGCTCAAAGACTATACAGCACGGATAGTGTGCCTGACTCTTATTCAGGAGGCTTGTGTTCATTATTAACCAGCAATGGGTTTTCATCCCATTGGTTTTTAATGTTCTTTGTCACCGCGTTTCACTACTACCTGTTCAGGTTATTCGCATACATTAACTTAGCTTGGATGAAGAAGGTAAAAATAGATTATAAATCTAGCCGCCACATTTATGTGGAGTGGGAAACCATTTATGAAAAACCTCCTTCAGTACATCCAGCTGGGATTCGAGCCTTGACCTTCCCGTAAAAGGGAGACCAGACTAAATTAGCTTGACATTTAGACTTTGTGACTTATTTTTCATTTTATCCTTGCAGTTTACTCAAATGTTTCTTCTTCACTATTTTCCCTTTAATTTTGATAGCCCACTTCAGTGGTCACATGGTTTAAGGCGTCACTATATCAATAGACTATAGTGCCGATGATGGGTAGATCGGAGTCCGATCTCGGTTGGATGCACTGGGTGGTTTTTCCTAAATAGTTGTTCACTCGATATCCACGCAAATGTGGGCACACATCCCTAAATTCAACCTTAATCTCTAGCCCATTAGCTTAACTAGTAAATAGGCGTATAGCTCTAAAGGATATTAAGACGGGGTGCTAAAAAAACTGTTGGATCGAAAGAATTTACCTTTGAGTTCAATGCCTTTGGAATCTCCGTTTACCACGTCTTCTTTTACATCACGGTCTGAAAAATAAAAAATTAAACACATTATACAGTGGGACCATATTAATAGCTCGTTTCAGCACTAATGTGCCATTATAAATATTTTTGTTGCAGTTTATTATTTATAAAAAAAATTAAGAAAAATTTACTACAAACAATTGTTTGAAATAGTGTTTACAAAAACTAAATTACAATCAAAAGCAAACAAAATGGTTCATTTATGTTAAAGGAAATACCGAGAATCATGTTTAAAAAGAAACTATTTTGTCTCTAATATGCGAGTGTATCACAGAATGTCTGTATAGTAACGTCGCGTTATAAAGTGTGTAATATCGTTCTGATGTCAGTTTATAAAACTCATTACAAATTAAGTTTTATCGACATAATTGTAGTCAGACATCTTAGCTCAGTCGGTATCGTGTCTGTCTTCTGAGCTAAGTGTCTCGGGTTTGATTTCCGGCATGACCAAAAAATTTATCAATGGTGAAATGTGGGTTTACCCTTTCATAGGGATGGATTAACGGCTGAGAGGTGGGTGTTGGGTCTGTACTAGATTTAATTTAATTTACTAGTCCTGTGCTGAAATAATCAGTCGGTTCAGACAGTGCACGTTGAACGACCTTAAATTATGCGTCAGTTCCTTACCACTAAACAATAGTAGGTTCATGACTCACAGTAAATATAACCTTTTACAATGAACGAGATTTTCAAATTATATCGTTAAATAAAGTGTATTACTTTTCTTTTTTATAAAAATAGGAAGACGTGAAACATGATGTGTCATTTTAAACTATGAGTGTTAAGGTGGTGTGGAAGGGCACACAAGTTAAGGTAGGTTTTTTTTTTACAGTTTTATATCATAAAACATTGTTGGGTAAAATAAACGAAATGTTACTCCAGTAAATAAGCTTAGTTTATTTTACTTTAATAATCTCAACCCGGGGCGGCGGAATTGGAGGAGGGTACGAGTGTTGCAGGGGGCTGTAGATAATTGGAACCCCTCACTGTAAATAATTTGCCCACCCCCCTGTAATAATCTTGCAACCCCTCTAGATATATTTTACTCCTCCAATATCTTCTAAAGTATCCAATTTTCAAAATAAAATTATTCTGAGGGACGGCCATTTCAAATAACTTTTCTATAATAGTAATTTAATTTTACAAATATTTCCAGGAAAAAATACTCTAAATATCTTCTAGACTCTAGAGGCATCCAATTTTTTTTTTAAATACTTCAGGAGAATCACTTGAAAAAAATTATTAGGGGTACACTTGCCAAAGGAAGGCTCCCAGACTCCGTTTTGGCTAAGGGGTTGAAAAAGCCATTATTTTATGTTTGACGCCTCCTCTCTCTTAGACCAATAAAACTATGCCACCATTGATAAAAAAAAATGTTTCTATGATCATTGTGGAAATTGCACAGGACCTTGTTTTCCATTTGAAAATTTTCTGTCCAGATGACACGATGCCCATGATAAATATTTATCAATCGCTTAGATAACNATTTTGCTATAAAAACTTTAAAAATACTTTCCTTAATTCGCGTCCCCTTACACCACACCTTAACATGGCCTACTTGGTGAATTCGAAGTTATTTTGTGAAACGGGTTGCATCTTAACTTTACGCACTCAAACATGATATCTGTGGCCTCTTCTGATAGTTCTTACCCCCTCCATGAAGACTCTTCCCCACTTTCGCAGATTAGCGTGGTTACCTGTGTCAGAAGGGTACAGATTCCATTCGCCACTCAGGAAGACTGACAATTCACCTTTTCAGTGATAGAGTTTCAAATACAATAATTTCGCGTGCTGATGGCCAAGTGAAATAATGAACTAGACCAGTGGCTTACAACCTGGGAGTCACAACCCCATTCGGGGTCGTGGGATATATCGGGTGGGGTCGCATTGCTGGTTGAGGTTATAGCGTTATGTTTACTTTTTAAATTGATTATTATTTCTATAAAAAGGCGCGAAATTCAAATACAGTAGAAATGTAAGCGGTTAAAATGACAAAAATTGTTTGGTTATTATTTAGGTTCCTTTTGGTCAACTAACGCAGACAATTGCTTCTTGGCATAGTTTGCTGTAGGAGTCTTGTGTTTAGGTGAATGGCGTTTCTATAGTAGTTTTCTAAATACCCAATCGGATCGTTGATTCTCTTTTGAGACATCTTAGTCGCATTCATATAAATAATGTATATATAGTTTATAAGAATGAAATCAAACACGTGGGGTTAACGTCCCCCGGTTCGTTTGGTTTAACTGATGAGGTCAGGATTCATATTCTGAATGAGGGTTCTGAGAATTTCTGCAGTAGAAATGGTATTATGGGCACTTTCTGGGACATAAAGTCTGAAAGACTGAAAGAAAAAGTTATTAGATGTCAAACAGTTGAATAAACATTTGGTAAATATCATCAAAGAGTTAATATTTCTGGCACTCACCCAGGGACTCCAGAACAAAGGGGTTGGGGGGGGGGGGGTCTCAATCCCCCTGTTTATATTTTGGGAGGTTTGGACTATATTATGCCCTCCCAATATTTTTCACGTATATTCGAAAAGCACTTATATGGAATTATTTAAAAATATTGTTTTACTAACAAACTTAAATCATATCATGCCCATTGTTGGAAATTAATATTATATCAATTAGTTTAATTCAACATAAAATCATAAAATCTATAAATACCAGCGTGATAATTTTAAGTAATAATTAACTATTTATAAATCATACTGTATAATTATAAATTGAAAAGGGTCATAAGTGGGGCCCCGGTTATTTTGAAAGACTTTACAAATCTTTACACTATAATCTACAAACCAGAGAGGTGAACTATACTCTACTTCTCTTACGTTGAGAAGAACACGCTGAGACAATCTTTAAGCTCTAAGGGTAAGCAGTCTTATGCTACTGGGTAAGAAGTGTCACTATTGTGTGCATGGGTGCTATTACTTTAGTAACTTCAATAAAATATGGCAAAAATAAGCAACACAGAATGGTCGAATTTGGCAGAATTGATATGACATTCTCTTTCCTCTTCAATGATTTTAAATTAAGAATGAATGTGAGTTTGACTATCATGTAGGTCCTAATATATTTGCCTCAAATATACGAATAGTATTGATTTGTTTAGTATATATATATATATATATATATATATATATATATATGTCGTAGGTGAATTAAAAAATACGGCCTATTGCAAAAGGCGCCCTCAATTTACAATGAGCCAGGCTATTTTGAAAATAATATTACATTTGCTTAACAGCCTGATAACTTTTATGCTTATTGCAATAATCCCATAGAGCCTTGAGCTATTAAGGAAATGCACCATTGTTCGCTCAATAAGTCTAGTTGATTCCAGGATTATTGCATTACGCCCAAGATAGTGAAGGCTTGTTAAAAAGTCTACAGCGGCGGTTCCCAAACTGTGGGACGTACAATTATTCCCGATGGTATGCCGTGAGAAGCCAAACAAAACAAACAAATTAAAGTTGTAAAAAAAGTGTACTCATAAAATCTAATAAATATATTACGACCCAGTCTAACCTAAATTCAAATAGATTCAATCAGTGGTTGTGGGGGTGGCAACAATGATTAAAGCTCAGGCAGACGGTGCAGCCTCACAGTCTTGTAATAAACACGCAAACGGTGGTACCTACACCAAATTACGGAAATTGTTGTGGTGGTACGCTATTCAAAAAGTTTGGGAGCCGCTGGTCTACAGAAAATAATATTTTTCTCTTTCAGCATTTTCTTAAATTAACTTACTAAGTTCCATACGATTGCAAGGTTTGATTAAAATTCTCTCAAGTTCAAGTAATGTATAGTAAAAAAGGTTAAATAAACGTAACAAACTCTTATGATTAAGTAATAGTTATTGAGAAATAATAATACAAATACAAATTTAATAGTTACCTTTCTTTTATAGAAGAAATATACGCGTTTACAAATATATTGTGACATTTATAATTGTCAATTCACACTTTTCACATAACACTTTCCACACGGTAAACTGCTGTGACAGTTTGATGAGCACAGTTAGTTTATCTTCTCACAGGCACACTTTTTCGTTTGACTTTTTTTTTTAATTTTTTTTTTAATTTTTTTT
>CABEEJ010000267.1:327563-339563 GCA_901482245.1 Timema douglasi
TTTTTTTTATTTTTTTTTTTTTTTTTTTTTACTATACACTTGCAACTGTCATATCCCTGGCCCCCAAACTTTGATTCCTAACTCACAGATTCACGAACAGTTACATATTTTGTTGAGATGTCTTTATGAATTTGAGGGACAGAAATCTATAGGTCACTTCTATTAGACTGGGTTGTAATATATTTATTAGATTTTATGAGTCTATTTTTACGACTTAATTTGTTTGGATTCTCACGGCATACCATCGGGAACAATTGTACGTCCCACAGTTTGGGAACCGCTGCTGTAGACTTTTTAACAAGCCTTCACTATCTTGGGCGTATTTCAATAATCCTGGAATCAACTAGATTTATGAGCGAACAATGGTGCATTTCCTTAATAGCTCAAGGCTCTATGGTATTATTGC
Source organism: Timema douglasi (assembly GCA_901482245.1). Lineage (NCBI taxonomy): Eukaryota > Metazoa > Arthropoda > Insecta > Phasmatodea > Timematidae > Timema > Timema douglasi. The sequence goes on from CABEEJ010000267.1 coordinate 327,970, forward strand.
ATTAAGCATAAAAGTTATCAGGCTGATAAGAAAATATAATATTATTTGCCAATTAGCCTGGCTCATTGTAAATTGAGGGAGCCTTTGGCAATAAGCAGGATTTTCCAATTCGCCTACAACATATATACTGTATATATATATATATATATATAATATATATATACATATCAATACATATATATTACGTAAGTCTTTAAATGGGGAAATTGCTATAATGATCTGCGGGTGTGATGTTCCTCTTTTTTCTAACAATCTATATTATTTCGTTTATATTCTTTGGTAGAAAGTGTAACAATGTCAATTATCTTGTTTAAAATATCTTACGAGTTTTAAGTAAATATCTCTTTTTTATTTACAGTAGCAAGAAAGTCTATGCTGTGCAACCTCCCCACCTTATTTTTTAAATAACACTTTTGTAAAAAAAAATCTATAAATTTGATTGTAGATATAATTTAGAAAAAAATGTCATGCTAGAAAATTACGAAGCTTAGCTCGGTCGGTAGTGCGTCCACCTACGGAGCTAAGGTGCTCGGGCTCGATTCCTGGCATGACAGAGAAATTTATCACTGTCAGAATGTGGGTTTACCCTTTCATAGTGATGAATTGACGGGCGGGGGATGGATTTTGCGTCTGTCCTAGATTTAAGATTATAGTAATTAATACAAAGGAGTATAACATGAACAGGTAGTAAGACCCGCGGCGCTAAAAACAAGTCTAAAAAATAATAACACCGACAACCTAAAATGGCATTACGTAACATAATTTGAGAGCCACTACTGAATTAGCTAGGTTCAGGTTACAGACATGTCCAGATGAACACTAACAATATGTGCATTTGTGCACAGAATGTCTACATCAATTATCCACCTCCACAATTATAACACATATATAGACCTACATTTTCAATCAATATTTATATGTACTTTCTCATCAAATGTTTTTAAATGTATTTTCTCCCCTTTATTCAGACGTAACGAATTAGTTCTATAACCACTATCAAAACATAGTTTGTAGGTCCCAAGTTAAATGCCCGTGTCCAGATGCCATTTTTTAATTTAAATAATATGTAGTTGAGGCTACAACAGTATTTAACAAATAACTCATATTCGACACATTGTAGAAATAATGCTTTAAATACTTATCAGAGTTAAGGTTAACTTTAATGATGAACTGATGGTTTAGTTTGGCCCCTGACTTACAGTTTTCATTAATAATAGCCAGAGAAGAATGTATACGTGCCAACTACCCCCCTACCTCACCCTCCCTACCCAACCCCACCGCTGACTAAGATAGGTTTTTTTGGTTCTCAACGGAACGGAACGGTAGCATCCATTTTCACCTTATCCCCAGCAACACAAATGATATCATACAGATTTTTCTCAACATTAGCTCTGTTCAAACACCGTTAAAGTTTGAGATGGCTTCACTACCTAATTAAAGCACTCCCAGTCATTGACACGAAATAGCGAAGCGTGGTTTAGGGGAGATAGGGATACTGTAAAAAATCTTTACATTGTAATCTTCGTGTCAGTTACTAAATTACTAAGTTATATTTGATTTAAAATATCCCATGTCGCCCTTCATACTATGTACTTATTGTACTGTACATTATGGACAAGAAAGCCATTGACAAAAATGACTGCTTATAAGCTGAACAGGTAGGAAGAGTCGTTGATAAAAAACAAGATAAGAGCATAGCATTTAAGAATAATCACTTCAACATTTCAAACAGCTTCTAGGGTCTGCCTGAGTTGAGCACCCCCACTCCCTCTACGTTCTCAAATAAATACCAGAGCCCCCACCTAAGAACAAAAAATAATGTAAGTGAAACAAAATAATATAAATTATTGTGAACAAAATAATATAAATTATTGTAGAAAAATATTGAAATAGAGGACTTCAAAGTTTATCAAAAAACCAAAGGGGGAATAAATTCTTTAAAAAAAGTGAAAAAAATATCACCATGCTTCACTATGTTTTGTCATTAGTTAGGTTTTTTCGCCTGCCTTTACGAAATTTTCTAACTTGCCGGGAATGTTTTTTTTTGTAGCTTAGGTAATTCCACGCCATAAAAATTGTTGTGGCATACAAATAATCTTATCTAGTGAGTGTTAAAGTATTATACTTAAGAACTTTTGGGGGGTGGTGGGGGAGTCAAGCTTCAATTTATTTTGTTGACAAGGGGTAAGGAGAGGTCAGACCAATGCTTACATAAGACAGAGAGCGACAGAAAAGAATGTAATCACCAGTTTACGACTGTGAATTTAAATTCATTGTGCAATAATGTTTATTCTGAATTAATTCACACCATTATTTACACCTCTCTGTTAATAGCTACCAGCAATTTATAAATTGCATAAGAAATAATGGGTTTTTTTCCTGTGAACAGATAACAAAATAAGTAGACAAATATTACGTAAGCAAGAGTGGGGGGTGGGGGGTGGGGGTTCGGAAAATACTATGTAAGCAAAAGAGGGGGGTCAAGTGCTACCTTTTGTCTTGGTGTCCAAAATTGCCAAAAATGTGCTTACGTAATACCTGAACACCCCCTAATCTGTATCAGTAAATTCAAATAAATGAGTATATTACTTATAAACTTTAAAATAAGTAAGTAATTCTAAGTACAATATAACACGTGTTATTTTAAGGCTCTGATATTGAATATAAATGTTGTAAAATCTAGCCAGGAAGGCTTGGGTTACATTACCAGTCTCATAGTTTTCTGACCTGGTAACGAAATCTAAAACACATTTTTGTTAGTTTTGCTTTTCCATTAATAAATGGGCCTACTTTTTATTCATATCCAAACCGGAGTGCTAATGCAGTTGCTCTTCTTACAGACAGTTGCTTACTTGATAAACAGATTTTCCTCTTTGGGTGTTGATGTTTCACCATTTTAACTAAAAGTAGGGTGACCTGGCGGTCTAGGGGTAAGGTGTCAGACTTCTATGCTGGCGGCCGGGGTTCAATCCTCGGTCCCGGCAAAGATTTATCTGATTACCAAACCCTTCCTTTACCTCTGACAAGACATCTTGTGAATGTGAGGAATGTCAAGTCTCCACCGTGGTTCGGATTCTACGTTAAACTGTAGGTCCTTCATTTCATCTCACAATCACCCTACCATTACACATTAACGTAAGTGCGTATAACCCGAACGGGTAGTAAGACGCAGTGCTAATNCACAATCACCCTACCATTACACATTAACGTAAGTGCGTATAACCCGAACGGGTAGTAAGACGCAGTGCTAATAATAATAATAATAAACTAAAAGTACACTAAGCACTATCACTCTTGAAGCCAACGCACGAGAAAAAAGGGGGTGGGGGAAGAAAATGCGCCGTTCCCCCTGTAAGGTAACTCGTCTGCCTTCTCTAATGACACTTCCCCTCTTTAGCAAAGAGAGAGCCTCACTTCACTATTAACCCCTGGCATTGTCTTCTATTTTCCATTTTTCTGGTTTCCTATTCAGGATAGATATATTGTTCCAGGGACTTTTTTAAATTATATTATAGCTTGAATATGGCTATGTGCTCTTTCCACGAATAGATAAAATAGCCTAAGCTGTAGACAATAAAAAAAAAGTTTACAAAATACTACTTTCAGATCAAAAAAATAATTTTAAAATACGTAGGACTATATTTAGAATCATTTAAGAATATATGGTTATGTTTCAATGTTCTATCTTTAAAACTCACTAAATAAAAGGGGAAGACACTAACATGGGGAATCATATCTTGTTTTGCTGTGACGTCACATGTAGGCAATGTCGCTAGCATCATGTGATATTGATCTAATTCCTTCCAATATCTAACTAAAAGAGTTGAGCGGACTATATCAAGTATCGTTTATCCCGTGCTTAAGGTCATTCTCACCCATCGGTATCGGTATCGGTATCTGTGTGGTTGTGTGAGAGAGTAGACTAAACTTACTTTGGCAAATTTAGAACATAGCGCATTTGGCATTCGATGGTATCTTGACAGATTTATAAAAGTCACTAGAGCTGCTTTTAGATATGCTTACTTCTAGTCATATGCTCTAGAGCTGTCACTCTTGACCAATACTATCAATTCCGATATAATAGTATTAATCATAATAATAGTTAATATACTCACATTTTAACAATGTAACAATTTTTCTAAATTTAAATATATCTTCGTGATTAAAAAATAACTTTAAGCTTTTCGAAAACGGATAAGTAACCAATATAGATGGAACATCAACAAATATTATCAAATTTACTGTATTTTTCCGCCACGTCTTACTACCCGTCCGGGTTGTACTCATTTTAACTATGCTTATTAGGTTGATACGAGGAAGTCAGAAATTAGAGAACACGTACCCGTATTTGCTCGAAGGGAGAGTGAAATAAACCACTCTCAGTAGGCTACACCCGGTTGGGATTCGAATACCAACCTACCAGTAACCAGCGGACCAAACCAGATGAGATTCGCATTTAGCCCGCGTGCTCACCAATGTGGGTCAGAATATAAAACTAACATTTTGTGAAATAAAGGTATTTTAAAAGTGCACCTATTTAATAATAGTACCGGTACATGTGTGCTTATTGAACTTATAGGTCTATATATCGTATGCTGATACGATTCTTTCCCTCGCTGGTAAGAATACGGACAAAGGCATCAGTCTCGTCTAGTCTGGTTTGCCAGTGAGGGAAAAGTCCTTGATTTAATTCCTGTTAAGACTATTGAGGTGTTTTATCCTAAATGGTTTCTCACCCTTTCTTCACGAAAGTGTAACCACATTTGCATGAATAGAGAGTGGAACACCATTTTGGAATAAAACCTCAGTATACACCCAACCAGGATTCGAGCTTCAATCTCCCTGTCATTAGCAGTCAGGTCTAACACGAGAATGGCGCCTTACTTACAGGAGGACCAAATAAAATTAATAAAATAAAATGGAGGGTCAAAGTGTTTTATTCATTAATTTTTCTTCAAAATTAATTTAAAATATATGATAAACACACACAATAAACTGACATGAATAAGCTTAAATACGTTGAGAATGCAAAACAATCATAAATAACTTAGTGGTTTAGTATGTTTTTAGATTAATTCAGAATATTTATGTGGTGGGGTGTGAGATGAGTGAAACTTTAAGGAGGTGATTATCAAGAGAGATACCCATCAGTGAGCCGGTATCTAAGATCACCTTTCCTAAGTTTCATGGTTGAAAACACTTATTCGCATGAATAGGAGGATGCAAACATTGCAATATATTTTGGGAATGTTGATTTTGGCATGGTTTTATAAAAATAAAATATTGTTGTTGTAACCGCACGGCCTCAATTGTAAAGCATGTTTGTGTAATATTGTATGTTATGAGTTGCGAATGACAATACGAACGTTGCGAGGTTTTTATGATTATTCTATAAACAAATAAAACTGGAGGAACTGAGCACAAAAGTGTTGTTAGCATTCCTTAATGAGAAACCAGGCCGGAGGTGCGGTTAAAATGAGGGGGATTGAGCCCCTCCTGTCTGACTACAGAACATCGGAGGCTAGGGGTCACTCTATCAGTTTTGGGGCTACGTGGACTAAGACGCCGGTTCATAGGTACCAGTCTCGGCGGCTGCCCCTCGAGCCCAGGGAATCCGGTTCAGCGACCGTGTAGAGACCACCTAGAATTCAGACAGGCCATTGGGTAAACCTCATAACACCTCGTTTTGTCACACGCTTCCTAATATTATTTAAGTTATTTTATTCTAACTTCTATTCTAACATCACATTTGTAATGGATATAGTAGTATTAATAAACCTCTTTAAAATCCAAGTTTAACGTAAATTATGAACCAACACAAGTATTCAATATCACCTCCCCCTAAATCCCGGCCACAGACATCCTGACAGATTCTAGGCCCACGTTCACAAAGTGAAGGAGGGGTTGGTGACGTGCTTAAAAACGCCTGTTTCACTACGCAACACATTTACATTGTGTATCCCGCGGGCCGGATTGGACACACCGACGGGCCGTATTTTGCTCATCCCTACCTCAGACTATGCTGTCACCGAAGGATGTTTAAATTTTATTAATCACTAGTATCTATGAACACGATGACTAAACGTTGTTAAGCTTGTCTAATTTGGTTTTCTAGGTGAAAAGGAGATTACTCTCATATCCAGGGTGGTACACTGGGTTTCATCGCTAGGGGAATTGATTGGTTACTATTGGGAAACAGCTTTGACATTCTTTCGTTTTTGTATTATCAATCTCCCCTCAAATATAAGACAAGTTCGAAATGCTGGTTAGTCGAGGTTGCCAGTAGCTCCTTCTTAGACTAGCACACCACCTTCAGACATGATTTAAAGCGAGGATATCTGACAACAGTTGATCGAGAGAGAGAGCGAAGACAAAGATTTTTCCCAAAAGACCTGCAATTTCCTCAACAATGATATTGGGTGTAGTAAGACACGGTGCAAATAAAGAGCCCTTAATTTTTATTTGGTGGGCTCTGCTTTGTAATGCGTCCTTCTCCAGTTAGCAGAGTTTCATGTCTGACCGTACAAACTATACCCCATCTACGGTAGGAGTGTAGGTAAATCACACATAGCCAAATATACCATATCTACTCTCATGTATCCATTCGCCAAACCATATTATTGTCAAGAACATGTGTTGAATTTCTGTCACTTTTGGCAGTCAAAACTTCACAACAAATGATTTGTTTAAAATTAAGTTTTTCTTTTAACCGTTTTTAAATAATTGAAAACAATAATTTATGAAAATAACCGTTTGGATATTTCTTGTTTTGTGTAATTGGCGACTATGACTCACCTAAAAAGGCTTTATAAACGAGAATTTCTAAAGACTGCCTCATCTTCAAAAATTAAGAGGGCAAACCAGCCTAAACAAGGGCGGGCTGTTGATGACGTCATAAAATCGTGTTCTTCGTGCGTATCTGTTTATTAAATAAAAGAGTTCTATTTTGAAAGTCTCTTTCTCTAAGTTATAAAAAAACATTTGTTTTATTTTGGTTGCCAGCTATAATAAGATACCAGAGTGTGTATATAATATTTTAATTTATTATTTCATGCATGATAAATCCTATGCTGTCACAAACGTGAAATAAAAAAGTATTAAAGTTTTATTAATTTTTTGAAATCTAAATAAGTAAAGATAAAATCACCTAGACAGTAAAACATAAGTAAGTATTACTATAAGCGTTTATTAACACTTTTGATTGATGATGTAGTAGGCTATTACTGAGAAATTATTAATTATTTCCACATAAGTTAGCATTAATGGCGTTCAGCCAATCTTGTTTTAGCTGTCAGTTACCCCCACTCCCACGGTAAATGAACTTTAGACACTCCGTTGACAAGTGTGAAATGCAGACAACTCACATGAAGACTGCTTTGGCGCCAAGTCAGATTCTACCATCCTATGAACACCGGATGGTCTCAGGTTCTGACTCCTTTCGTTGGGGCGAGAGATCTCAAGATCCTGTGTGGAAGGAGAAAAAAAGAGAATGTTTAGAATTAGTTAAAAAAACAGGTAAGACATAACAAAGCAATCAAAATATACAAATTAAAAGAACTGTTGGCTACGTCATTGTAAGTGGGTAAAAATGTTTGCGCATTCTTAATTAATTCAAGTAAACATTTTACTTTACAAGTTCCGTAAATTAAAAAGAAGCGCACTCCGTATGGTAAATATAACCGTGCAAAAGCTTCAAGCCTTCTTCGGTGGCTGCATGATGTAAGGCGTCACTCTCATGTTAGACCAGACTGATTATGACAGGGAGGTCGGGGTTCGAATCCCAGTAGGGTGTGCTGAGGATTGTTTTTCCCAAATGGTTTTTCACTCCACCTCCACGCAAATGAGAGTACACTTCTAAATTCAACATTCGTCATCCTTAACTCCTTAGCGTAATTATTACATATGCGTACAACCCGAACAGGTAGTAAGAAGAGGTGCTAGAAAAAACATATATTCAAATTACCTTGATGGCTGGCTATGTTTGGAAGCAGTGCTTTTCTCGAGATAAGTGGAGAATATACTATGCTCAGTGCTACTCGCATAACACTGTTTATACTAAGATAGATACGTTTAATAGGACTAGTGCTATAAACTAAGCGGCCAAAGAGACACGCACCATTAGCCACGCAGTTTAAGGCATAAAACTCGCAATATACGGGAATTTCGATGACGGAGAGGTTGAGGTTTGAAGCTTGGCCTGGTGCACTTGGAGGCTTATTTCCGAACGTGATGTTTTCACTTATTTTCTCATCCCCTCTCTCCATGCCAATGCGGGTGCATTCACTCTGAAGCAATCACCCCTATTTTATCCCCTTGAGTTAAGCAGTTAATACCCCTTGTATTAAAGGTGTTTGTTGGAAAACAAATTATTACAAGTACTCATTTTTAAGCATGTTAAATTCAAAATGTTTAAACATTATTATATTTCATCAGAATTTTCCTAGATTAACAATTAATTCGATCGTATGATGAATTGAAAATATTATTCTATCGTCCTATATGCTACAGAAAAAGTGTATAAAGTAGGAATGTTATATGATTCCTAGGCATTTTATCAGGCTTACCAAAATCAGGCAAAATATGGAAAATATGAAATTGTCAGGGAATTTGTAACGGTCAGGTAAATCAGGGAAATATTAAATAGTTTTGCAATTGGCTTATTCGAATGTCTTTAGAAAATAAATATCTTTAATGCATCTGATTCAAACACGGTTTTCAAAATACTTCATCTGTTGAAAAAAATATATATAATGCATTCAAAAACACGTAAATTCCTTTACTCCTATGCTCCAAACAAGGCGTTTGGGAATCTACATGTTTTTGAATGTATTTTTAAAATAACTATGTATAACAATTAGAATATTTTAATATTCTGAATATTATTATTTCAATATGGGTTTTAAATAACATTTTGTTTTTAGTAAGGGTAGTTTTGAATATAAATAGTAAGAAAGAATAACGTAATTCTTACTATTTATGGTGTTGAATACAAACAGAAAGAAAATAAGTTATTTCTTATAATGTATACAACAATATGGATTTTATTAAGGGAAATAAGGATTTTAGGGGAGTCAGGGTTATTTTAATTCCTTTTTAGATTCTGTGGTCACTTTACCAAACATTGCTAAGCTCATCTAGTATGGTTTGTTGGTTGATAGGGATATTCCTCTCGTATCCAGGATGGGTAGTAAGACAATGTGCAAGTTAAAAGTCTTTAATTTATCTTTCGTGAACTTTGCCTAGTATCACTTCCTTCTCCAGTGAGCAGAGTTTCGTGTCCGTCCATACAAACTATACCCCATCTACGGTATGAGTGTAGGTAAGTGATAGATAGTAAAAGGTACCAGCTCTACTCTTATGTATTCATTCACCAAACCATATGATCTGCAAGACCATGTGTTTGTTGGATTGCTGTTTCTTTTGGCGTTCATAACTCTCACAGCAAACACTTTGTTTGGATGTTTCTTTAATTGTGGAAGCAGCGTCTATGGTTCACTTAAAAATACTTTACAAACGAAAGCTTCTAAAAGGCTGCGTTCTCTTCATAAATTAAGATGGTGCACTAGAAGAAACTAAAGGCATTGATGACGTAATTCAAACCAACTTCGGTTTTGTTTATGAGCATCTGTTTACAAAAAAAGAAGGTTTAATTTTGAGACTAATATTTTGTATGTCTCTTTCTTTAAATGATATAAATACATTTATTTGTTTTGGCAGCCAGTTATAAGAAGGTACAAGAGTGAATATAATACTTTTAAATTTACTATTTCATTCACTATAATATAGCTTGTTGCCACCACCGTGAAACGAAACACCATAATAGTTTTATTAATATATTTTGTTCTTTAAATACGTTATGAAAAACCAACTATACAGTAATCCTTAGGGAAGTATTGTTATAAGCGTGTATTTTTATTTACTTAACCCTGCGTTTTACCACCCGTTCGGGTAATACGCTTAAGTATTAATTACGCTAATGGATTAGGATTTAGGGAGGTTGTGTTTAGAGGAAGTGAACCCACATTTGCGTGGAAAACTATTTAGGGAAAACCATCCGCAGTTCACCCGACCAAGATTCGAACCTCGATATCCCCACCCTCGGCAGTCTAGCTCAACAAGACTATCGCGTTAGCTAACTACGCCACCGAGGTGGGTATAAGTGTTTTGATTGATAGTATATTATTACTGAGAGCATAATTATTATCTTCAATTAGGTTAACTTTAGTGACTTTCAACCAATGTTTATAATACTGTCAGTTATCACCACTCCAATGATGAATAAACTTTAAATCTATCTACTTTCACGTATTCAAACGTCATGTTATCTGCAGCTGTCACTTTTAATTGATAATATTAATAAAATGTTATTATTGTTGACCAAAAACTAAATGTTCATATAATATTTTTTTTAAAGGTCCCTTCTATCAAAATGCTGCTATAGACTTACTTTGTGAGTAGCATACACACTTATTTAAAACAGTAGATGCCTGATTTAAAAACACAAACGGCGAGTGAAATGTAATTTATGTTCCATTGTGTGTTTGAGTTCTCGCGGTGGACGACAGTTCCAACCACAGCCTTCGAAGGTCTCCAGGAAAATCCCGAGGGGAGGTACTTCATTGGGAGAGTGTGAAGTGTCTGAAGAGATAAACATAATTATGATGCAATGGTTCGTATTTATAGCGGACTATATTCTGATCCTCAACTAGTTGGAACTGTAACTATTATTATTATTATTATTATTATTCTTATTAGTATCATCATCATCATCATTAGAAATAATTTCATTTCTATCAGATTACAACTTAGAGTTTTAATCTAAGCTTTCCTTGTAGTTTTTTTTAGTGCTAGCTTGTTATTGGTATTAGGACTGTTGTCTAGCATTTTAATTGAGGCAAATGAAATGAAAATCACAATTACTATTATTATCTGTAGTAGTAGTAGTCGTAGTGGTAGTCGTAGTTCTATAACCAGTCGAAGGCTGTGATAACACTATTCTCTCTCTTATAATTAGCTATACTAATTTAAATTAGTTCAATGAATATGTAATATGTCTTTATTAATTCAAAGGGAAACATTTTATGGTTTATAAATGTATTTTAAAATAATTTTGATTAACTATCTAGAAAAGTTTGTATAGTAACATTTTTCACTACAAACTATTTTTCCAATCATTATTAACTATTATTATTATTTTATTATTCTTGTTATTATTTTAATTTTATTATTATTCTATTAAATAAAGGTCTGCACACACCAACGCGTTATTGAGAGCGGGACGCGGGACGCGGGAAAAAGCGCGAGAATTTTTGGCGGTGGAAAAAAAATTGGCGGGACTGAGCGTGGTCACACCAACGCGAAGCTATTCGCGGTAGTTCAAGGAAGGGTACCAGTGTATGTACAGATCCAAATATAAATAAATCAAAAGTAGAGTGTAGAAACTATGGATAATCTCGGGACCTCTGGTCATTTTTTAAATAGATTGGGACCGAAAACGGCAGCCTACTTCTGGTCTAAGGTGACACTCTCTCGCGATATACTGGACTGCCGATGACGGGGAGATTGGGGCTATTTTCCTGGTCGGGTGGGGGTGT
>CABEEJ010000268.1:0-17255 GCA_901482245.1 Timema douglasi
GTACTCTTAGGTATTAACAAGCCAACTACCTTCTCTGAGGGTCGCTTCTGACACTCAGAGCTGGTAGACAGGCAAACAAGGAAGGGGAAGCAGCACAATCACTACCAAATCCATTAAACATAAGATTTTTTGCCCAATCCTTGAAATGAACTAGCGAAGAAGCTGGTTCAAGGAATGGGCAAAAATTTGCCCAATTCATTAAATGGCCAATTCCTCTTTTGGGGTGTAACATATACATTAAATAATTGAATATAATAGTTAAGTATCGAAATCTTTATTCAAAAATATATTTTTGTGCATCCGGACATACTTACAGTAGTGGTGAATGGATTGTAGGGATGAGTACGTTAGCATTTATATAAGGTACCAGCATTTTCGTAGAGGGAAATAGGATGTCATTGGGGAATAACGCCTTAGTGTTTCCGACTGATATTTGAACTGAGACTTCTTCATCACCATAAAACCAGACTAGACGAGACTAATGCCTCAATCTACGGGCCCACTTGTGTGCGTTTTACATAAGTTAATATAATAATAATAATAATAATAATAATAATAATAATAATAAAGGATATCAAATAACTTACAGCTGAAGTGTAAATCCATATACGAACTCTTTATTTACCCTGTAAGATTGAGAGCTTACCTTGTAATATTCCACTATGGTTTAGCTCGTAGTGTAATCCGTCAAGGTTTCGGTGGTCTTGAGGTAAAGTACTCACATCAGGACCCGATGATTGAGAGTTATAACCCAAACGAGATTTATGAATTTTTCTTGAGAGACAAAAATCCGTAACCCAACTTCCTTCGGAAGATAAAGTAAAACTTTCAGTTCCATATCAATTGTGGCATGTAAAATAACCCTGGAAGATATGTTAAAGTAACTTTCTGCGCAAATTGGCAGACTCTTTCGCACTCGCTCATAGAATTCACTCTGTTTTCTCGAAAAAGTGTCGAGGTTAATGTCATGAAGGGCTTCCATCTGTAAAACAGGCCGCCAAAACAAATATGGCAAGTTGTTGTCACTAAACATGTATTAAATAAATAGTACGGAACTCCACACGGACTTTCTCGCTCTATTGTTTAAAAATGGAGATATTTACCCAAAACTCGTAATATATGTGAACCGAAATAATATACAAATGCAAGCCCAAGCATAAATTGTAATATACTTATGTAAAAAAAATGAGTCCCGGTTTTAAATTTTATAATTATATTTTTAAAGAATTAATGTCCTCTTTTGTATATTTGAACAAATAAAAAAGATCAACATTGGGTCCACAAGGGTCAACACTTCGTATTAAAAATTCAACTTCCAGTTAAAATTCTCAACATTTTATCAGGTGTTGCAAATCTTCATGCCACCACATTGCTATTAAATTCCTCATTTATAAATGTTGACCAATAAAAAATGTAAATATTGACTATTGAGTCTAAAATGGAGATAAATCATTGTTGTACAAACATTTCCCCTTAGAGGTTTAAGGAAAAACAACATACACTTTTTGAGAAACTTACTTATATTTAATTACTCTATGGCATTGGAGAATTATTGCATTAATACTTAAGTAGTTTTCTTTACAACTAGAGCTCACAAAACTGTATTAATATATTTGCCAATATCTCAGACACTGTTGGATTTATAAAACTATATTTCATATAAAAGTTTTTCATATTTAATAGCACCACAAATTTGCAATGTCAAGTTATTTAGTATCTCAAATAGTTGTGGAGATACGTAAGTGTCTGCTTCTGTAAAGTACCCTGAAAGTCATTTTCACGGGAAAATTAAAATAATTTATTTATAATCTTAATCAACGCCTAGTTACGAATTTTAATCCAAATCGTTAGAGCCGATTTTGAGAAAATCGATTATTTCTCTTTTCGCCCTTTACTAAACTACTCTTAATTTTAAGTTTAAATAGACACACAGACAGACGGTATTGCTAATACCACTTTTTATGGTTTGGGGGGTCATGAGACGTCGACATCCATCAACATTTCAGGTTAGATTTGTTTTGCGGTCTCAATACTTTACCTTTAGTATTCGAAAAGTTAAATAAATAAATAAATATATATATATATATATATATATATTTGCGTATAGCTTGAAAGTTATTGGTTTTATAAAAATATGCTTCAAATAAAATATTTGTATTATAAATAGACCTACATATTTGTGATGATAAGTAGTTTAATATCTCAAATAGTTTAGGAGATATTATATAATAATACAATTTACGCATCAGACCAGAGCCCTTAAAGTCATTTTTCCGAAATATTGAGAGAGGAAATTTTGCTTAAAATATATGTAAATGTTTAAAAATGAGATTTAATTAAAATCTTTACGTCAAAATTTTGAGAAAATCGACTTTGTATCATTTTGCTCTTCAGTAAACTACCCTTTATTTGAGGGTTAGATATGCAATTCCAATAACATCTTGGGGCAACCCTATGAACACCCTAAATACCAAGTTTTAGTCTGATTGATAAAATAGTTTAGGCCATAGTTGGAAGTACAGACAGACAGAAAGACGGAAATTCAAAAAACTATTTTTCAGATTCGGGGGGTTATGAAACGTCGACATTCATCAAAATCTCAAGTTGATTTTTTTTTACGATCACAATACTTTCTCTACCTGGAAAATAAATAGAAAGTAAAAAGTTGACCCCACCTGAGGAAATTCAAGGTACGATGCTGCCTATCAGGGTAAACGGAGTGTAGAATAGGTTTGGAGGCCGGGTAAACTCATTTCTCCCAGTGAGACGGTCATTAGTTCACATCAAGAGATATAAATTGATTAAATAAAGTGCACGTATTGATTGGATATCAATAGGTGCTACGTGCTTGAAATCCCGGTTTGTTGAGTTCCATACTTATCCGAGTTTGAGACTAAGTGTTAGAAAGGTTTAGCTCTGAGTAGAAAGTACATGGGTCGATCACAGCAAACACCTAAAATGATTTACTATTCTCCTATGAGCGTCATATTATTCAGCTACAGCCCGATCTGGAGACATAAGAATATGTGTGGGATGTTATTGTTATTATTATTATTATTATTATTATTATTATTTTAAATAGCTAAATGTCTTGAAAATTTGTCCTTTATCATATAGGTAATCATGTTCCTTCTCGTACCTATCACGAACCAAAATTATTTTCTCTCGACAACTCTTACAAAGGCAGCCTTATAAGGGCGTTGTACCCACAGCGCTAGTTCCAAATTTGTCGAATATGACTTTTATCATTAAAGTTAAACTCAGAAAGTTATTTAAGTGACTCCCTTATTACTAATTTACCCTTTTAAGGCTCTGCCTCAAATATTTAAACTTGCATTATTATATTTTATTTGTTTGCTTATTGTTACTGCTTTTTAAATATTCATGCTTTTATTACTCTCAAGCTATTTATTTATTATATTTATTAGTGTTATTACCTTTTTACTTTCTCGCTATCTTACAGGTAGAGAAAATATGGTGATCGTTAAAAAAAATTAACTCGAGATTTTGATGAATGTCGACGTTTCATGACCCCCCGAATCCGAAAAATTGGTTTTTAAATTTCCGTAGGTATGTATGTCTGTATTTACAACTATAGCCTAAACTATTTTACCGATCAGGTTAAAACTTGGTATTTAGGGTTTTCATAGAGTTTGCCTGAGGGGTTTTTGGAATTGGATATCCAACCCTAAAATTAAGGGTAGTTTACTGACGAGCAAAAAGAGAAAAAGTCGATTTTATCTAAATTGGCTCTAACGATTTTGATTAAATTTCATTTCTAAATATTTATAATATTCTAGACTAAATGGCTACTCTCAATATTTCAGCAAAATGACTTTAACGGCTCCGGTCTGATGTTTAGATATTTTTTTTCTATAATATCTCCTAAACTATTTGAGATATGAAATTACTTATCATTACTAATATGTAGGTCTATTTATAGTACAAATATTTTATTTTAAGCTTATTTTTATAAAACCAATAACTTTTAAGCTGTACACCAATATAAATATTTTTTAACTTTTCAAACACATAAGGTAAAGTATGGAAAGCAAAAAAAAATATATATAATTAATTCTACATGAAATGTTGATGGATGTTGACGTCTCATGAACCCCTGAACCATAAAAAGTCGTATTTGCAATGCCATCTATCTGTTTGTCTATTTAAACTTAAAATTAATAAAGGGCGAAAAGAGAAAAAATCAATTTTCTCAAATTAGGCTCTCATTTAGTGGGCATTTTAATATGCATTCCTAAACCACATCAATAGACACGTGGATTAATGTATGGCTCGTCTAATCCAATTCACCGGTGAAGGGAAGTTCGATGTTTGTATTCCAGCTGGGTGTACTGAGGGTGATTTTGTCTAAATGGATTCCCACTTTTCGTCCACACAAATTCGATTAAATTTCCTTTAAATACTACCTTCCTCATCCCGACTCCATTGTCATAATTAAAATGAGAATATCCCTCTTGTGTTGAACGTGGCAGATTAATAATGTTAAAGGTCACATCCTAATCATATTTTTTACATAAATGTATTATATCTAGGAATGTAAACAATATAAGGATTTTTTTCTATTGAATGAAAAACAGGATATAATATACGTGTTAAGGATGTTAGATGTTGGTATAAGACTGTTGTGTGTGTAATCAATCAAACTCTGTTTGATGAAATTAGTGTGACCATACTGAGTGATCTAACGCAATCTAGTGCGTCGCCTCTAATGATGTTGTCAAATCATTCAATCTGAGAGATAATAAGCTAACAAGTTTTGATCGAGCAGTTATTTAGAAGATTAAAGAGTTATAACGATATAAGTCAGCACACACCTTTGCACGTCAAGAAAATTAAAAAAACCTTGGGATAACAACAACTGGGCAAACACGTTAACATTTAGTATATCGTTTAGCCACGGGGTGTAAACAACATGATAAATTGGATTTTTAAAAAAGGTTGATAGCACTAGAGCAGTGTTTCCCTAACTGTGGTACGCGTACCACCAAGGGTACGGAAAGGATTCAAGTATGTACGTAACGTACAGTAAGCTCACGGCTTCTTTGGTGCTGACTGACAGCTAACAGCTGACTTCAGACAGTCAACATTTAGGTATATACCTAAATTTTGACTGTCAGAAATGACAGCCGCTAAACACATGTTTTTGCAGATCATATGGTTCGGCATAGGGATACATAATTTGGTCTAGTAACTTTTCAAAGCCGTCAGCTGTCAGATGTGAGCTGTCAGTCAGTATCAAAGAAGCCATGAGACTACTGTACCATTGAGTTTTATTATTTATTGGATATAAAATGTAATTACTCTTCATTCGAGGGAAATTAGTTACTATTAAAACATCTACCGTATACGTACGTGAATCGGTGGACACGTGGACTGAGGCTCAATAAGATCTTATCTGGTTTATTGGTGATTGGGAGGTTGAGGCTCGAATCCCCACCGAGTGTACTCAAAGTGCTTTTCATAAATGTTTGGCCACTTTCTCTTCACAAAAATAAGAGTACAGTTCATCAAAATCTTAGTTTCCTAAACTCTATTTTAATGGTTTTAGTAAGTGTGGATAACTAGCTGTAGCCTCCCTTCATGCAAATGCAGGTACACTTCCTTAAAATATAATAGTCCTAATCTCTAAAAACATTAGCGTAATTAGAAGATAAGCGTTAAACACGAACCGGTAGTAAGATACGGTGCCAAAAACAAGTCTTCAATACTCCTTTAGGACTGGCACTATCTTTTTTTAATTCAAAATTCCTTGATTTTTTTTAGTTTTTCCAGAGGAAATTCTCATCTTACAAAACGTACAATTCAAGTATGGAGATAAAAAAAATCGTTTTTCTAGAATGTTCTAGCAAGAAATCAAATATACTTAAAGTAGTATTTTCTCAAGTGTGGTTATGTTTTCTAAGGTATTATATTTGATGCGTATTATCTAATGGTGACTTATTTAGAAAAAATATTACTAGCTTATTTCGTTTAGTTACACAATACAATTTACAGTCAAATATAATATACCATTAATATAATAAATGGGATGACAGAAAGTGATTAATATAGGGATGTATTATAGAAATATTTTAGTGAATACAGACATATTTTTAAATTAGAATTTTTTTAAATAATGAATAATATTGTGAGGTTAACATAAAGTTGATCAAAATATTTTACTAATATAATATTTAAAATAGTAATTTAAAAGGTATTAAAATTAAAATGTAGGGGGCAAGACAAATAATTAAAATGATAAAATCTCCATAAAAATTAAGAATAAATGAATTGTGCAGCTAAGAAGTTAAATTGGTTGGATGGTTTTCATTTAAATTAATGTTATCTTGTTATATAATAATATATAGCAAAAAGTTGACAAAATTGTCTTTATTAGAACATTTCCCTTTCTCTTTTGTTGTGGAAGTTTTAAGGTCCAATCCCAGGATTTTTTTTATATTAAAATATGTTTCTGTGTACTTGGAATATCACGTTTTTATAAGGTTTTCTACATTTTTATCCAACGTTAAAAGGACAGATCAAATATAGTTTTATAAATGACGTTTTGGGTGAAAAAGTTGTGTCGGACCAATAAGGCTCATACTATTTAACGCTTTCAACAATATAGCCAAAACTCATAAATATCCAGTCTTTTATTAGTTTTTAAAAACATGTCCTTTGTTTTTATAGACACAAAATAAATTCCTTCCGTTTTCCTGGTTCGTCTGGTTTTCCAAATGAGTGACAGCCTTGTCTTTATATCAAACATACAGTGCCCTTACACAACAAGTGGCCTATTCACAGTGAAAATATAAAGTCATACATTTTCTATGACCTAGACTGTATGAAAACAAAATGAAACCCTTCGGATATAAGAGATGTAGTGTTGGTGTAATTTAATAGAGAAAAATTTGGAAGTTTTTCTTGAAGGTCCCGTCCCCGACCAGTCACGCAAGCTATCCACTAACCCACACGTCCTCACATGATGGATGAGGCAACGTTAGGGGCCAGTTTCTGGACATCTCTGACGTCAGAGTTGTCTTACGGGTGCAAGACTTGTAGCAAGAACCAGAAACCTCCTGGAGTAGGGTAACGTGGTGAAATAAGCTGAGCTGGAATGTTTCTTTCTTAAAATTGTTATAATTTGTACTTTTAAAGCGGGCTAGGAGAAGAAGTTGGAGTGCAAAATAAGGTATTATTAATTTTATCGTTTAAAAAAAACATATTTAATAGCCACATGATTACGCACCCCTCTCGCAATAAACTGGACTGTCGATAACGGGGAGATCGGGGTTAGAATCCCTGTCAGCAGGGCCGTTTTAAGAAAATGTGAGGTCTGAGTAAAAAAAAATTGTGAACCCCCTCATTCCCCACTCCCTTTGACATGGCAGTTTTTCAGTTTTAGCATCAAGCCATTTTAATATATTGATATGTACGTGATGATTACGTTAAGTTACGTTTCGTTTTATGGAATATTGATCAACCCATTAAATGACTGTACTTTATTAAACGCAAACAAATTAAGTTAACAAAAGTAAATTCCTCTTTTCACCATTGCACTGTTAGTTTTCTGTGGACCGACAATGGTAGCACAATGGTGGAATATTCTACTGTAATGTGGCACATTACTCAAATTACGAAAATCTTAAATTACATAGAGTTAGGGTTTTCAGGAGTATGGAATGGAATCTTATCATTAATTGCATACTTAGTGTTGTTAATTATATTTGCATTATTTGATGCGAAATTTAAAATAATAACTCTGATTGAATTTGATAATTTTGGGGAGAAATGTGGCCCCCTGGAATGCGAGGCCCAGAAATTTTAATTGGGAAACCGTAAGAGACCCTTTGGTTGGCCGAGACTTTAATGGGAGGATTATTGTTAAAATGGGTTTGAAGGCGTTTGGGTCGGGTTAGTTAATAGATGGAAGTGTCCCATGATAGAATTGGATGGTGAGCTTGCCTTCTAGTACATAATTGGCAATAGGTCGAGCTTGCAGCAATCTTCAGCTGATCACGTAAGATAACTACATCGTCACATAAAGGCAAGCTTACCTTGTATTATTCCACTATGGTACAGGAAGTACCATAGTGTAATTAGTCACGGTAAGATTGCTATCCTTCAAGGTAAATGGAGTATTACAGTGTATTTATTTTATGTATTTTCTATGGCTGTGCGAAGCTTGAAAACTTCAATCCAAATTTGAACTAAATATCACCTTCGACTTCACTTCCAAAAATTTCCTGCTTCAATCACTACGAATCTTTGATGGTCAATTATTGTCATTCTGAGCTGTTATGTACATTACAAATCAATATTCACATGAAAAAATGCTGAAGTAATTGTATTGTAAGTTGTGATAATCACTTGATTTATACGATTAAAACCAAACATTACAAATAATTACTGTGGAATAAAACATTTTAAAGTGATTTTGGTGAATAACATTATATACATAACCAAAATATCATATTTTTGGGCATAAAAAAACCAATAAAAAAAATTCAAACTTCAATCTGGCTTCGAGAATATTTCACATATTCGATTCGAGTTGAATTCAAATTGAAAAAGTAGAATTCGCACACACCTAGTATTTTCTATAAAGGCAGGGGACATAATTATTGTAGGAAATATGGAATTTAAGGAATAAATACAAAATGTATGAGGAAAAAACTGAATTAAAAGTAGAGTGGGGAAACTAAGGGTGATCGCGGGACTTTAATAAATGTAAAAGTTGATCGGGGGGCCAACAATAAAGGTTGCCAACCCCTGTTCTAGTTGTTCTAAGCTGGGAGATAATACATTCAACGGATAATTAGTTAGTTTGGTGATATCAACATTTATTGAATACTTGTCATGGGTAACATGGGTGTTGATTAAATCTTTTTGTCTTTATTTCAAAAGGTTTTTGATCAAATGCCACAATTCTCATCAAGCAATAATTTAGATAACTATTTGTAAAAAATTAAACTCAACCTAAATATATTGAAGCAATTATTGTTTTATTTAGTATGTCCAGAAAAACGTTTTGCTATAAAAATTTTAAAAATACTAAATTTAACTGCTGTTCCCTTTCACACCATATTAACACAAGAAATGTGTTTTTAGTTAGCACCGCATCTTACTACCCGTTAGGCTTATATGCTTCCAAGGGATTATTAACAAATAATGTTTGAGGCATGACTATGAGAGTTATTAGTTTGAGATAAAAGTCACTTCGTTATCGTATATAGAGGATGAGAAAATTACAGTGATAGATATAGTACAGTCCATTTCAGTCATCACATGGTCTGAGGCATCGCTCTCACATTAGAAAACATTGCTGATGATGGGAAGATCGCAGTTTGAATCCCAACCGTGTGTATTGAGGGTGGTTTTTCTAACTGATTCTGCATTTCTCCTCCACGAAAATGCAAGTATAATTCATCTAAATTCAACCTTCCTCATCATCAGCTGAGTGATAAAACGTGGAGAAAATAAAACACCAATAAAAATCAGTATAAACTAAAATAATGCATAAATAATAATAATGTACATTACATAATTTTTAAGGCATTAAAATGTAAATTTTAATTCCTCATCAAACGTGTATCACTACGCTGTAGTTATTTAGAAACTATGCTTATTATTAGTGCTATTATTATTATTATCATCATCATTGACAAACATTGACAGTAAAAAACATGTACAGCTATAAAATAATAATCCAGTATTAATACTAAAAAACATAATGTGTAAGACAAGCTCATAATCCCACCAGGAAACGACAGTATGAAATTCCTTTATATATAAATGAATACTGAAAACAACCCGTGAAAACAATAAAACCGATATTTTTTACTATGACACCCGATACTCTTTTGAGATTAGATAAAATAAATGTTAAAAGAGAAATAAAAATAATACTTACTAGCTCACATACTTAATTAAATAATAATATTTAAATTGACCAAATATGACAAATATCAGCTATGAAATAACTCGAGATGGTTTTTTTAATCATAAATAAAAAGTAATGTAATAGATAGAAACTCAAACTGAATATTAGTCTTATTTTATATTGTAAGAATAGATTGAAAGGAAAGTAATATATTCATAACATCTTTATACTCTCACATGTGTGTACGATATTAATTTAAGGTGAGGCACTAGCTGACAAGAACATTGTGCTTAGCTGGAATATGTTTAATGAATAAATATTTATCATATTCTTGATAAAATAAAAATATTTTAACATACTTAAATTGGTTTTAAATAGTGTAGCCTAAAAATTTTGGGAGCCCTTTTTTAGGACCTAACTTATTATTATTATTGATGCCATTTGGTTTAAATAGGAAAGATTAAAATCAGAGATAAACTCTATCGTCAATGGAAGTCAAATCCAAACAATACAATTTAAGAACAGGAATATAAAAATAAGAGGCAAAAGGTAAAAAGAGATAAAACAATGCCAAAATTGAACACCATAAAAAATTATTTAGGGACTTAAAAGGTAACCTGAAAAACACGTGGCGTGAGATAAGCCAACCTATATAGCTACGTAGCAAACATAACTTAAATGAATATCTCACGCACACATTTAAAAATACAGAGAACTTAAAAACTGTTTGTAACAATTTTTCATTCTCTTTAACAATGGAATAATTAAAATATTGCAAAAATGTGATATAAAACTACTTACACAAATGGCAGACACAATAGCCAACACTTCATTGTTCATACCTAAAACTACTTATATAGAAATTAATAAAATTATCTATTCATTGAAACCGAACTAATTTCCAGGCCATGATAACATTACAATGATGGAAATACTAAATATAGGATCAAATTTAATTCTGACAATACTAAATATAATAAATACCTCAATAAAAACTGGCACTTAACAACAATAAACATGTTTTGACCCTATTTATTGACTTTAAAAAAGCATTTGATAAACTTTACATTAATATACTATTGAAATAATTAAAAAGATTGGAATTGGTGGACTGTACTTAAGATGTTTTATGGACTATCTCACTAACCGACTTTTCTATGTACAAACTATCACTAAAAAATAGTTAAACCAAAGCGACAAATATGGAAGTATCACAAGGCTCAATACTAGGACCTATTTTATATCTAATTTACGTCAATATTATTATCACAAGACAAGTAAAGCATGGACACATCTACCTATACGCAGACGACACCGCAGTACGAAAACCTCGAAATAGCAGAATACAACCTGCAACAAGACTTCAACGAGATACAAATATGGACTCATGATCACCGTTTAATAATGAATGGAAAGAAAACTAAAGTTATACATATCGCTCCTCCTAAAATGCACCACGCAAGAGTCAGAAAATTCCTGAAAATTATATTTGGTACTAAAAATGCTAACAAACAGACATACATTCAACATAGCATTCTACTTCTTAAATAATTATATGAGTACAGCCTCTTTAAAGGATATTACCATTCCAATAAATACAAGTAAATATAAACTTATTTTCTTAAGATCCACTCACTTTCTAACAAATTAATGTATACAATCAACAAATACTCTAATTACTATGGTAAACAGGAAATGAGATGTAACATCTCCAAATTGTTTACTATATTACCACCAACACTCCGAAAAATCCCTAAAATATGTTTAGCGAAAAGTAAAAGTAAAAACTGGATACTACAAGGCATGCTTCAAACAAATAAGTATATATTTTTGAGAGGAAGTGTTATGGTATGTGTAAAACCTTTTATTTTGTAATTACTTTATAATATTTTAAAACAATATTCAACTGCAAGACCTGAATATGTACCGTTAGGTACTTCGAGATTGTATCATAAAATCAATTATGTAATTTTCTTTTCAAATCCTAAATAAACAAATAATGATTGATTGATTGATATTAAAATATTATTATTGGTAATTATTGTAAAAATATTATTATTGATGATAATATAAAAATACTATTATGGATAATAATATAAAAATATTGTTATTGATAATAATATTAAAATATTACTATTATTAATATTAAAAAATGAGTAATAAGGTATTATCTTTTAGTAGTAAAATAGTAAATAGTATAAAACCAATCCCTAAAACTGGTTTCTCTTTTTAAATTACATCACAAATATGTTAAGAAAGTTTACTTTCACTCGGAAGTTTATTTAGAAAGAAACTAAGCAACTTGGATGTGCCCCAGAATTCCGGAAACTCGCTATCCTGCTGATTTCTTCCTTAACTCACTTTTAACCAGAGTTTATTTGAAAGCGCTTGATTGACTACAGTTGTTCGCAAGGTCAACAAATAATTTAGGAAAATATCTGTTCAGTAGCTATACTTCTCTAAAACACGCATCTCCAAAAGATTTATACTATTGTTATTATATTATTATCAACAATTTTTTGGGAACTATTGTTAATTTTTTTATTTAAAATTTTAGTATTCTCCTATAAATCTGAATTAACGCAGGGCAATATTTTTTTATTCGCCACGACTTACTACTCGTTAGAGATACCTACATTTAATTAATCAAATCTCGTAAATTACTGTGGACAGGGTATGCAAAGAAAATTGGAAGATTCTAGAACCGTGCTCAGGGTATTTAATGATAAAACAATGGAAAGATACTGTTAGTAATACCTAGACGCAAATGGGAGGATAACATTAGAATGGACCTGAAAGAGATAGGATGTAATGAGGTGGACTGGATAGAACTATATCAAGATAGGAATAGGGTGTAATGGGCTGGACTGGATAAAACTATCTCTAGATAGGAATAGGGTGTAATGAGGTGGTTTGGATATAACTACTGTAGCTCAAGATAGGGATAGGGTGTAATTAAATATACTGAATAAAGCTAACTCAAAATAGGGATAGATGGCGTACTTTTTTAAGTGTGGCAATGAACTTTCGAGCTTTTGATGCCATAGAGTAAGTAATTAAATGTGGTAGGAGATAATAAAAAGGAATAATTTAGAGGTAAGGTCCTGGTATTTTCTTTGAGAGAGCGAGGAAAGTATATCTAGTTGGGATTCGAATCCGGACCTCTCTGTAAACGGCAAACCAGACTTTTCGAGATTAAAGTTTATTCCTCGTGGCCACCGATGCGAGTAAAACCATATCTAAGTTAATTACTAAACTTAAGTGGTAATCAAATTTTTAATGACTACTTCAATAAAGCATAACATAATCAAACTATCATTTAACGCCCCAAATGCCTGTTCCATTCTATGAATTGAAATATTTTATAAATCTTTGAACGTACAGTATCGATGCTGAAGTAATTACATTAATATAATGTATGTTTAAACCCATACATTTAAGAAAATGTTAACGTACTAAATCGGGTCTGAGGAAAACCAATGTAATTGTAAATAATATATGGTTTACCTCAGATCTGAAGATGCTGTAACATCAATAATAAATAACACCGAAACATTTCCCTATGGAAGATTAATCTATCAAATAAGGAGAAAGTAATAAAAATAAAGACCCGCCTCGGTGGCGTAGTTGACTAACGCACTAGTCGTGTTAAGCTCGACTGCTGAGGACGAGGAGATCGAGGTTCGAATCTAGGTCGGGTGAACTGGGGGGGATTTTTCCCCAAATGGTTTTCCACTCTCCCTCCGCGCAAATGCGGGTTCACTTCCTCTAATTCAATCGTCCCAATTCATAATTCATTAGCGTAATTAGTACTTAAAGCGTATAACCCGAACGGTTAGTAAGACGTGGTGCTAAATAATAATAAAAATAAAGAAGATATTATTTTGTCAGCTTATAAATGTTACTTTCAGTTCAGCTCTAGTTAGTATCAAATTACATCATCTGCAATAACATAGAAAAATCTAATATAAATTTAACATGCATATTAATAGTTGTATATCCATTATTACTGATTATATAAAATGCATAAGTTAATATACACCAATACCCTCAATTTGATAGACGAACCGTAACTAATGTAGTTATTCCAAATTGTTCGTAGTGCATAGCGAGAACTTAACGGTCAGCCTGGTCTAATGTAAAATTGATTTCATCGTATTAAACACATGTTTATTATAGTTTAAAAAGTGGGATAAATACGTCGTTTACTTTTTGCCTGAACCCGCTTCAGTTTCCGCGTGGTCTAATGCGCCACCCCCGCAGTAGACTAGATTGCTGATGACGGGGATATCAAGGTTGATATTTGGGTCGGGTGTACTGAGGGTGGTTTTTCACAAATGGCTTTCCACTCTCCCTCTACGCAAGTTCAGGTAAACTTCCTATAAATATAGTTTTACCAGTCCCTAAATCCATCACCGTAATTAGTACATGAGCGTGTATTCCGAACGGGTAATAAGAAGCTGTTTAAATTTTGTGTATGCTCAACTCCGTGTGTTTTAATCACAGACAATAATTAACGATATAAATAGTTACTCAAGTAGAAAGCATGCTATGTATGTCCTTTAAATAAAACAAATTGTTGCGTCAGATTCTAAAACGTATCCAAAAGCATTGTAAGCCCAATGTATATATTGATTTAAATAAATTACTTTGCATCTACCACTTAATTTGAGTACATTCAGTTAACAGGTTTATTTGGTATTTTAAAATGTATGTTAAGTTGTAAACAAAGTTGACAACTAGTTTTCCCTTATAACGAATATTTTACTGTGACAAGACTGGCTGTCAGATAAAACTATCTCAAAATTATTATGACATAAATATTACATTTCATGAAAAATTACATTTACATTATACAAATCTGTACCAATTTATGTATGCATCCATTCTTTCCTATCTATGTTTACAATGACACATATATATATATTAGGCATATAAACACAAAATTAATTCAAATAAGTTTCGTATTATAGTCTATACTTATTTTAATAGTTATTTTAAAAATGTATTTATACTCAGGCACAAATTTTCCAAATAAATATTTTAAGTACTATTTGATTATTTAAGTGATCGTGAATTACAAACCTGTTCAACTATATTACAAGTGCAATTTTAATATTTTTTTCTAAATACTCGAAAGGTCACAGAGATTTTTGAACTTATAATAAGGCAAAATCATTTGTTTAAAAAAAGTTAAAGTAGTTTTTTAAGATAAACTGAACAGATTATAGTTAAAGAAGGAAAAAAACAAAAATAAATAGCTTACTTAATTAATATAAAAATATTTGCTTGTCTCCTTTTGAGATAATTTTTTTCATTTTGAGCATGTAAACTTTGTTCGAACACTCCATGAGTAAGCGCGCCTATATCTCCGTTGACTTTTTATCAATGTAAAGCTAAAGTTACGGTGAAATTCATTTGATATTTTCAAGACGTCCCCAATAAAATATATCTATCTTTCAAATTACCTCGGCTGTAGAAACTTCAACATAGCATTTTAAATCTTCATGAAGGTTCTTCAAAATCGTTTCTCTATTTTATTGCTCAGAGAGAAACCAAACTAGTTTTTGCGAAATATACAGGAGTCGAAAAAGTATTGTTAGACCTTCATTCTTATATGTAATTACTTAAAAACAAACGTTGAGCTGGTATACAAATGATTAAATAATATGTATAATTCATGTTTATTTAAGACATATAATATGTAAAACAACTGTTTTATTGTTTCTAAAATATCAAAACAAAATTGTCAAAATTTTAGAAGTATGAACCGAGATAAAAATGTCGTAATGGAGCGAATTATTAAGTTAAGTATCCAAAAACCAAGTTCACACTCAGAAGGAATAAAAGAAAAGAAATTGATTTTAAGCAGTATTCCAGAAGTGTAAATCCATGACTCAATTAAAAAACTGTTTTCAAGCCCTGTTCTGGAGCGGCTGTAAAAGTGGTTTATGGAGTCTTCACCTAACTTATATATTATTCAACCACAAGTCAGAGTTCACTATTTCAAAATCCTTACCCGCCTTGGTGGCGTAGTTGGCTGACGCGCTAATATCGTGTTGAGCTAGACTGCCAAGGACGGGAATATTGAGGTTCGAATCTCGCCCAGGTGTAATGGGTGGCTTCCTAATCGTTTTTCCTCTCTCCCTCCACGCAAATGCAGATCCACTTCCTCTAAATTCAACCCTCTCGATTTCTAACCCATCATCGTAACTATACTCAAGCGTATAGCCCGAAAGGGTAGTAAGACGTGGTGTTATGTATTATTATTATTATTTGAATAATAATAATAATAATAATATTTAGCACCGCGTCTTACTACCTATTATTTGAAATCCTTCACAAGCTTGGACTATTCTTCTTGACAAACGTGTATCTCGTTCGACTACTTGAAATGGTTGTGAAACCTACAGCTCTTAAATTCTCCATAATACTGCCCAAGAATTGTAACCGATATAATTATTGATGTCACTGCTTCTCAACAATATCCACTCCGCATTATTTCCCATTCGCAGATGCTTTTATACGAGTACTTATTTTACTATTTCTCCTGGCCTTGATTTCATTGATCTAATCAATCATTTCGTGCGATGTATCATCTTCTTCCTTTCACCTTTTAAAGCACCAGGGCGGCGCCCCGGCAGTTAAAAAAGTGCCAGGGTGCCGCCCTGTACCGCCCTCGCTCGACTACAGCACAGCACTGGTAGTAATGATAAGAAACTGGAAGAGCGAGGTTAACTGTCCACAAAACTACTAGTAAGTTCGAGTTAATATAAGAACATGGAGGGAGCGAGGTCTACTGTTCACAAAACTACTAGCAAGACTGTAGTAACGATAAGAACAGGGAGGGAGCGAGGTCTACTGCTCAAGGAACTACTAGTAAGATTGTAGTAACGATAAGAACATGGAGGGAGCGATGTCTACTGCTCACGGAACTACTAGTCAGACTGTAGTAACGATAAGAACAGGGAGGGAGCGAGGTCTACTGCTCAAGGAACTACTAGTAAGATTGTAGTAACGATAAGAACATGGAGGGAGCGAGGTCTACTGTTCACAGAACTACTAGTCAGACTGTAGTAACGATAAGAACAGGGAGGGAGCGAGGTCTACTGCTCAAGGAACTACTAGTAAGATTGTAGTAACGATAAGAACATGGAGGGAGCGAGGTCTACTGTTCACAGAACTACTAGTCAGACTGTAGTAACGATAAGAACAGGGAGGGAGCGAGGTCTACTGCTCACGGAACTACTAGTAAGACTGTAATAACGATAAGAACATGGAGGGAGCGAGGTCTACTGCTCACAGAACTACTAGTAAGACTGTAGTAACGATAATAGCATGGAGGGAGCGAGGTCTACTGTTCACAGAACTA
>CABEEJ010000268.1:19300-32144 GCA_901482245.1 Timema douglasi
AGGTCTACTGCTCACAGAACTACTAGTAAGACTGTAGTAACGATAAGAACAGGGAGGGAGCGAGGTCTACTGCTCAAGGAACTACTAGTCAGACTGTAGTAACGATAATAGCATGGAGGGAGCGAGGTCTACTACTCACAGAACTACTAGTAAGACTGTAGTAACGATACTTCTAGTAAGTTCGAGTTACTATAAGAACATGGAGGGAGCGAAGTCTACTGCTCACGGAACTACTAGTCAGACTGTAGTAACGATAAGAACATTGAGGGAGCGAGGTCTACTGCTCACGGAACTACTAGTAAGACTGTAGTAACGATACTTCTAGTAAGTTCGAGTTACTATAAGAACATGGAGGGAGCGAGGTCTACTGCTCACGGAACTACTAGTAAGACTGTAATAACGATAATAGCATGGAGGGAGCGAGGTGTACTACTCACAGAACTACTAGTCAGACTGTAGTAACGATAACAACATAGAGAGAGCGAGATATACTGCCCACAGAACTACCAGTAATTCGTTTAAAGTTAATTTTTAATTGTTTGTTTTTATAATCAAGTCTTAATACCCGTGCGGATTATACGCCCATGTACTAATTAAACTAATTGGTTAAGGTCTAGAAGGGTTTTTAATCTAGAGGAAGTGCATCCACATTTGCGTGGAGGGAGAGTAAAAAACCATTTAGGAAAAACCACCGTCATTGCACCCAACCGGGATCAAACCCCAATCACCCCCTCTTTGGAAGTCTAGTTTAACACGAGAGTAGTGCTTTAGACCACGCGGCCACCGAAGCAGGCTAATTTTTAATAAAACTAAATATTAAAATAAAGTTCCTCGGCTGACGTGTGCTCTTAATAAGATACGTAGAAAGCAGCGACCGAACGGCATTTTATCGTCTACTTGGATATTCATGGGCACATCTCAGCCGTGTCGGAGGGATTTGCAAAGCTCATCTATAAAGAGTAGTAAAAATCTCCAACATTCGTTTTACGCTGGCTTTAAATAAATTGTGTGGCTGTGTGGGTTTATTCATCGTAACTAAGTGCACGATCAATTTAACACTCACTGAAATACATTTTTATCATAAAGCAAAAGAATAACCACGTCTTATACATTTTTTGTTTCCATGTTTGTTACCTTACCTCAAAATTAAAGTGGTCAAAATGCATGTGAGTTTTTATCGTGATGTTAAGAAATAAAATAATTTTCTTATAGAGGGACTTAATACTATTTAATGCAACAATTAGTCATTTTTCGTACTCTTTTAACCATTTTTGGTGGTCGCATGGTGTTGAGGCGTCACTCTCGTATAAGACTGGTTTGCCGATAGCAGAATGGGCAGGTGAAGTTAAAGCGTTTTTATTTTTTAAATGTTTTCTCACTCTCTCTACACACAAGTGTTACTACATTTTCTCTTAATTAGTTTTTATTCATTTTTACCCCATTCTTGTAAGTACGTAGATAGCCCGGACAAGCAGTAAGCTAGGATGTACACATAAAACTTGTTTCTCCACAGTAATTCGTTTGTAAACAAAGATAATAATAACCATTATGTAGAACTTTTCATGTAGGTATGTGTATATGCGTGTATGCGTGCATGTATGCATGAGTGTGTGAGTGTATGCATGCGTGTGTGCGTGTGTGTGTATGTATGTATGAATGTATGTATGTATATATGTATGTATGTATGTATATATGTATGTATGTATGTATGTATATATGTATGTGTGTATATGTATGTATATATGTATGTATGTATATATGTATGTGTGTATATGTATGTATGTATATATGTATATATGTATGTGTGTATATGTATGTATATATGTATGTATGTGTGTATGCATGTATGTATGTATGTATGTATGTGTATGTATGTGTATGTATGTATGTATGTATGTATGTGTGTATATTATGTATGTATATATACATGGATATGTGTGTATGTGTGTATGCATGTATGAATGTATGTATGTATGTATGTATGTATGTATGTATGTATGTATGTATGTGTGTATGTATGTGTGTATGTATGTATGTATATATGTATGTATGTATACATGAATGTATGTATGTATACATGTATGTATGTATGTATGTATGTATGTATGTATGAATGTATGTATATGTGTGTATGTATGTATGTATGTATGTATGAATGTATGTATATGTGTGTATGTATGTATGTATGTCTGTATGTGTGTATGCATGTATGTATGTATTTATTTATGTATGTATATATGTGTGTATGTACGTATGTATGTATGAATGTATGTGTATGTGTGTATGTATGTATGTATGTATGTATGTATGTATGTATGTATGTATGTATGTATGAATGTATGTGTATGTGTGTGTATGTATGTATGTATGTATGTATGAATTTATGTATGAATGTATGTATATGTGTGTATGTATGTATGTATGTATGTATGTCTGTATGTGTGTATGCATGTATGTATGTATTTATTTATGTATGTATATATGTATGTATGTATGTATGTATGTATGTGTGTATATATGTATGTATGTATGTATGTATGTATGTATGTATGTATGTATGTATGCATGTATGTATGTATGCATGTATGTATGTATGTATGTAATGTATGTATGTATGTATGTATCTATGTATGTATGTATGTATGTATGTATGTATGTATGTATGCATACTAGGGAAATGAGGAGTAGGAAAGTTTCCATTGCTTTCCTCATTGATCCAGAAGTAACTATAGCAAATAAGTCTTCAAAGCCCACCGAAATGCATACACCAACTGACTCTAGAAGCGATACCTTCACTTCATCAAAGGGACTGGCTGTTTATTAAATGTTATTACTATTATCGTTCATACCTCGGTCACGTTCATATTTATTAGAGCTCTAAGTGAGAATGAGACAGAGTAATGTAAACAACAACTTGCTCTAACCCGTACCTTAAGATATAGTGCATTTTAAACACTATATATGACCAAATATGGAACTGGGCTTTCCTTAACACACTGTTTAAGATTTTAAGTATTGCATGTGTAAATAAAGGTCCGAATACAATTTTAAAGAACACGTTTATAACATTTGAATGGAGGAGACCACTGAAGTGGGCCCCACATGTTACGGTACATCCTATATATTGGAAAACGAAGGTATTGCGGATATTAAAAGTTCATAGTTCTAAAAATATTATTTTGTGAACCTTTAACAATATTTCAAAACTAATTTCGCATGTTTATAAGCTAAACAACTGGCCCCTCTCCCCCTTGGTGTATTGATCAGTTCACCTGGCTACGAGCCTAGGAGTTCTGGGTTCAATCCCCATCTGGTACCTTGGGTATTTTTCCCATAAAGAGAACTACCCTGACTGTCAATTGGATTTGGTTAATTAGGCTTAAGTTAGATTAAAACTCACAACAACTCTACAACTTAATAATAATTATTATCTCGTGCGGGTTCGAAATGTAGACAACCTCCAATGGTGCACCCTATGCAACATTCTGTCTGTGCCAACAGAGCGACGAATAGTCTACACCTAAGGGGAGGGCCAGACTGGGTGAGTGAGTGACTAAAATATAAAATAGAACACATTGGTTGTAAAGCCCGTATCACACGACACTAGCTCGTACTTGAAATCCAGTGTGCTAGCTACAGTAGCCCCATGACTTATTTGGTGCTGACGGCTTTAAAAAGCTACCAGACCAAATGGTGTATCCCTGCGCCGAACCATATGATCTTCAAAAACATGTATTTAGCAGCTGTCCCTTCTAACGGTCAAAATTTAGGTATATACCTAAATGTTGACTTTCATAAGTCAGCTGTGAGCTGTCAGTAAGCACCAAAGAAGCCATGGGGCTACTGTATCACTAGCTAGCACGTCATCATCTATTGTCGTGTGAATCAGAAAAAGTATACTGGTTCTGCCACTTGGTACTGGCTACCATACTAGTTGTGAGGATAGAATATGCGCTATTTTCGTACTAGTTTCGACACTAGTCTGTGTAATTCAATCAATCAATGCGCGCTCAGACTGTTGTGTAGAGAAATAGTATAAATGACGCCAACATGGTCATCGGATGTGATTTTGTTGTTGGCAGAAAATGATTATAAACATCCTTGTTTATATAATACCAAATTGTCACAATATACAAAATATTTAATATATATAAATTTAATTTAAAACATGACATCTAAAAACGACAAACTGTGTCCCAAACCCAATTTTAATCTAAATAAACTTGATAGTATGCCAAACTTGGTTTTTTTTAGAATATAAAGTGTGCATAGGCCTAAAAAAGAACATTTGTGTATCAAGGATACTGTACTTGGACACCCATGGGCTTAGGGGCCTCTGACCACATTGTAAATAAATGAATACAAATTTAGGGAGATACTAAACGTTTGCGTCACCCCGAATGTATTCTACCTAACCTACGAATGTATCATATTTAGCATCCTGCGACCCTTATTTCGTCTTTACCAACCAGTCCCGTGTCCATATTCTTTTTCCTACGCTCCCTCTCATAATTTTCAATATCTTTATTGATAATTAATGTAGCTGCTGCACCCAAAATTAATCTCTGACGTTCGATAAATATTTGCACTATAACCTAGTACCAAACTAGCAGCGTGTGAATACTAGTCCCGTTTCTATTGTACTAGCTAGTATACCGATATCTAGGCGCTAGATAGCACACTTGATTTCTAGTACAAGCAAGTGTCGTGTGAGTAGCTCAATGAGAGGTGGCCAGACTGGTGCGTGCGAGTGATCGAGCGAGCGACTCAGCGCGCGCGCTTGAAATATAGAGCTGTGATAGAATTGTGGAATTTCCGTTAGACTATTGATTAAATAGTATCATAGGTAGATATTTAAGGGTGTGCGAATCTTATAAGTAGTAAAGTCACCTTCCTTTATACCTTGACATCCACAATAACTGTCACAACTTCGAAACTTTTCCAAGAAAGAAGAAAACCTTGACATATTATGAACATATTTGAAATATCTCTTTAAATATGACATATTTTAGCTTATGATAATTTTTGTAACGGCTACTAAACAGTATTTTAAAACCGATAAGTGATTAAATGATATCTTAAACGTAAGAAGTGATGAATTTAATATGTCAGCGTTAAATATTTGCTTTGTTTGTCTCTCTAAGTCTTTTTCTTTACCTAGATGTACTAATTTTTTTAGAAACAAGCTTACATACATCAAAATACTAATCCCGATAATGGGCTAGGAATGTGCAAGGTTGAATTTAGAGGAATTGTATCCACATTTGCGTCGAGAGAGAGTGGTAAACCATTTAGGAAAAACCACACCCAACCTAGATCGAGCCCTGATCTCCCCGTCACCGACAGTATTAAAAATGAAAAAAATAAAATAAAGGAGTAAATTTGGCCTTGATAAAAAGTCAAATTACAGGGAATCTAGTGTCTCTCGTGACAATACAGACACGTCCGGGTGGGTGGAACACCAAGGTCTGGGCACGCAGGAAGCGTCTATTTCGCGCCGGCGCGTGTAAGGCGTATTGAGGCGTGTGCTTGTAACCGTGGGTCGTTTTTATGACGGGAAGCAGTACTAAAATGAGAATATTCACAAACTTGAGCATCGACTATAACAAGTTGTTTTAATGTGTACTTTCTCACTTTTAATAAATTAAAAGAATTGTTCAATTTTCCTAAAATGAATCTACATTTCTTAAACCCACCCTGAGTTTGGCTGTCACCGCGTCACACTACCCCTTCGAGCTATGAGCCATATTTACTAATTACGCTAGTGTGTTAGGGATGAGGAAGGTTTAATTTCAGATAAAATAAACCCACATTCTAGTGAAGAGTGTAAAACCATTTGGTGGAAGTACACCAGTTAGGGATTCAAAGCCCGATATCATCGGTAGTCCATTCCATTACAAGAGTGACACCTGAGACCATTCGACTACCGAACTGAGTAATTTAAATACTATCCAGGCGATGCGATGAACTTTTTTTTTAGCACCATGTCATACTACCGCTTGGGTTATACGCTTATAAACTGATTCCAATGGTGATTTTAGGCATTAGGAAGCTTATATTTATAGGAAGTGTATCCCCATTTACGTAGAGGGAGAGTGGAAAACCATTTAGGAAAAACCACCGTCAGTACACCCGACTGAGATTCGAACCTCGATCTCCTAGTCATCGACTGTCTATTCTACTGCGAGAGTGGCGCGTTAGACCATGCGGCCACCGAAGCGGGTCGAGATGGCCTCTTAAGATATATTTTTTCCGATATAATATTAAAACCATCCTCAAAAATTATTATTACAGTGACCAGGAAAATGCAGAAAGCCACACCTCAATCCGATGTAATCGATTATTGTTTAATGCCCTGGTTAACCGTGCCTGATACGAGCTCATAAAAGTAATTTGGAATAATCTACTCGGTACTTTCTTTCCTCCTTTTTAACGCCTCCCACGCCTGTTTGAATGCATCACTACCAACAATTAAAAGTTAAATGGAAACAACTAAAATGTACAGCTTTACAATTTTGGAATGATAACGATTTTTTTAAAGGTATTTGTCAGAATGTAATCATGTGTGTTTTAACTCTCTCTATCGTTTTCCTTCATTCTCGTACTGTTTCTCTTAGTGAATGTATGCTCATAGATGGCTATTGTTGGTTCGGGAGAGTTTGTACTTTACTGTGTTTCATAGAGAAACATCCAATCAGATCACAGTAAATGCCCCGGGACAGCGAGGTTCATTTGTTTGTCGTCAAAGCGACTGAGGGTTTTTTACACGGGTCGGACTGTATCGTCAGTATTACTTCACCTTCACCCCTTTCCTTGGGGGAAGGGGGGTCAGGAGTTTGTATCGTTTGTGCCCTAGTTGAAGTTTTTGCTTTGGAGCGGATAGTTACCCCATCTCCACACCCCCAGTTTGATTAAACTACTTGTCTGATAATTAATGTAAGAATCCCTAATGCTTCGATATCATTAATTATTCAAAGAAAATTATACAAAATAAAAATAGTTATATTTTGATTTATCTAATTCTTTTTACTGTCTTTTGTTCCTAATTTTTTTCTCACATCGTTTTAGAAACCGTTAATGCTCTGCAAACTAACTACGCTAGTATGATAGTGATGGTTAAGGCAGACATATTTACGAAACGTACCCGTATTTGCGTAAAGGGGAGTGAGAAACCGTTTAGGAAAACCTCCCTTAGTACACCCAACCGGGATTGAACAATCAATCATTATAAACAGCGACGATTATTTATATTTATATCATTTTTTTCTTCATTTTTGGGTCTCTTCTTCGACTAGTTCATAGCTCCATGCATCGTATCCTATAATTTTCACTATACAGGAACTGTCTGACCAATCTTTGTGGGGCAGTAGGGTATTTCAAAACGACCATTTAAAAAAAATATTCATGAGTAGGAAGTTAATTTTTACAACACCATCTAATATTATCAACGTTTATGGTGGAAAATAAACGTTAATAATAGGCTAATTTGTGTTATCAGACTCGACAAATACTCTAACTGGATCTCGTTGGCCGTATTTCTGAGGCAGTCATCAGGGATCATGATAGCATGTTCCAGCGCACAAGGAAGAACCGGCGTCGTTTAGGGCTCTGTATTGAGTTTGATTGCTGTAAGTTTGAACATTTACTTTGTGTACAAAGTTATTAACAATAAGACATTATATATTATATATTTAGTTAGAGAAACAAAACAGGTTTTTTTGCCAAACTAAATCAAATATTGCTTCAGTAAAAACAAAGAGTTTAATTTTCTTCACATGGTGACCTCAACAATATTTGAATATTTGTCATGAGAATCTCGGCTTAAGATGAGAAACTTTTTATATTAAGAGAAAAAGTTGTCATTATACTCCAAAAACACCCTTGACAAATACTAAAGAACTGTTTATAATGTCACATTAAGAAAAGCAAACTCTATTTTTCGCTATTGAAAATTCAAAAACACTGTCTTTTTTTTCACATTCTCTACATTTACATCTTAACTAATTTTTAAAATATCTACTTAAGTGGCTTTTATTTGTCTTCAATTGCATAAAATCGTCTTAACAAGAGTTCTCTGGATGAAATTATATACACAAAAGTATAACAAGGAAAAACACAAGAGGCTATTATCTACAAATTAGTTTTGGGATAGCTTTAACATATATAAACTCTTTTATTTTGAGTATATTTAATATTATTCTTGTTCCTTCCAAATACGAGTTGATAATATACACGCATAAGAACACATAAATCCCAGTGTCTCTGGGTAGTATTTTAACCCAAGCCTCCAAATCAGAGCTAGGATTTCAAATCCGTAGGCTAAACATATTGATTTTAGTTCACTAATAGCTAGCCGAGGGCAATTAGATCACACTATTATTATTAACTTATTTGGTTATGTATTTACTAGAGTATTATGTAAACCCTATTTCAATAATTTTTCATGACCTAGACATAGGTATTCATAACCAAAAAGCACAAAAATAAGGAAGTTATGTAACTATTCCTACAGACTGAGATTTTCATTCAAAATTTCAAAAATTCTTATTTATAAAATTTTCTCATTTTGAACTATGCTATAATTGTGTTTTAGTTGTAAACTTATGATAATTTTGAGCAAATAATGGAAATATATTAGCGTTACCTGCACAATGAAATTGGCTCATAACTGTTTCGGTGGCCGCATGGTCTAAAACACTACTCTCGCAATAGACTATACCACTTATGTCAAGGGGGATCGTGGTTCAATTCTGGTTGAGTGTACTTAGAGTGGTTTTCCTAAATTATTTCTCACTCTCTCTCTCCACGCAAAAGCATGTACACTTTCTTTAAATTCAACCTTCATAATCCCTAGCACATTAGCACAATTGATAAATAAGCGTAAAATACGAGTGGGTAGTAAGATGCGGTGCTAAAAAAACTTTGCTCACAAAGTGACTTTAATTACGTTGATGACAAAAATCTAATTTCATGAACTTTTCATGAGTTTAATGACCGGTAGACACCCAGAAGAGGTATAAATGAAACTTAATACGCTTTACACTAGCGTAAACCTCACCTGTAAATACGTGGTCAAACTTGTCACTATCCTATAGTCTGGTTTGCCTGTGATGGGTAGTTTTAGATTTGAATCCCAAACAAATGAACTGAAGTGGGATCCCCCCTCACCCACCCCCTGAATAGCTGCTCACCCTAACACAAAAAAAAAATCGGGTTAATTCTCACTCATCCAGGTCCGATAAGTGTAATAACACGGGTTGAAATCAGAATCGAGCCCTGAACCTTTTTTTATGAAGGCAGACGCTCTAGAGTCGTAAGTAAGACGTCAGAACATATAATAAGTTCCAGGGTTTATAATAAAGGAGGATTGTGACAGCTGAAAACATCCTTCATCGTTTGCACAGCATCCATCTTCCTTGAAGAAGACCGACGACAATCGACTGGGGTCATGGGACGTGTTTTTTAAACCAAATTTTTGGACTACTCATTTACTATATTAAGA
This sequence comes from Timema douglasi, assembly GCA_901482245.1. Lineage (NCBI taxonomy): Eukaryota > Metazoa > Arthropoda > Insecta > Phasmatodea > Timematidae > Timema > Timema douglasi. Next base: position 28,803 of record CABEEJ010000268.1, read on the forward strand.
CTTTTTTTTTAGAGAATAAAATACTAAAGAACGTAAAATTGAGTGTTTTTACTTTTATTTTATTTTAAGTCTACTTAATAAAATATAGATACATTGGTTTTGTTATGCTTCGCCAATTTAGTAAGAGTTTAGGTATATTAAAAATAAAACGACACTAGGCGTACATGGAAAAAAGAAGGTGCAGTCCAATTGTCATAGGAAAGGCCACATTTATCTATCTGACAGCTATAGACTAAAAGCTACTATATCTACTCTCACGTAACCATACGTCATGTAATTGTATCTGTATACGTCACTTTTGATATATGTTATCAATACTGAGAAAATCTTATGTATAATTTGATAAGCCCATTTCTGGTATTGGATATTAAGAGGAAATGACTGAACAGATTTTGACAAAAGACCACTCATTTTAACGTTTAGGAGTCCAGGATGTCGGTAAAAATAGTCGTTTTCCACGAAAATACAATTTTAACAAAAAAAAACTGTTTTTAGCTCTTTGTTTAATCACCATGAAAACCGTTATTTGCTGCATGGCTGTAAATCTCTAAATAAAATATATATTATTGGCTAAAATTAATAACTCTCTCTTTATCTCAATCTCACTCCCTCAGTCTTACTCTCTCTACATCACTCTCTCTCTCTCTCTCTATTTCTCATTCTTTCTATCGCAAACCCACTCTCTTACTATCAAACTCGCTTTCTTAATTTATCTCTCTAATTCTCTCAATCTAATTTTCTCTATCTAATTTAATCTCTCTCTCTTTAACTTTCTCTCTCAAACTTTCTTTCACACGCCCTCACATTTTCTCTCTCTTTCACACAATATAGCTCCCAAAATTGTACACTCTCTCTCTCTCTCTCTCACACACACACACACACACACACACAAACACACTTTATCACGCATTCTCCCATACATATTTTCTTTCACTTTCCCACACACACACTCTCTCACTTTCTTTCACACACTCCTTCTTTTACACACAATCTCTCTCCTTCTACACACATTATTTCTCTATTCTCCCAGCATTTCTCTCTCTAACACATACACATACTCTCACTATTAGTCCCTCACACCCTCGAGATCTCTCAATTTAATTCTCTTACACTCACTTTCTCACTCTCACACTCTCATGTACACCCTCACCCACAGACTCACACAATACCACACTCATTTTCACTATCACATTTTATCACTTTCTCTACCATATATCTTAATATATGTTATTTGTTAAGCCCGTTTCCGGGAATATAAATTACGAGGAAATTATTTAGCAGTTTTTGACCAACGAAAACTCATCTTAAAGAATAGGGAATCAGGATGCCGGTAAAAATAGTGTCCTAAAAACCCCCAATTTTCCTAGCTAATTGTCCATAATTTCCTTCTGTGTGGGTATGTTTTGTATTTAGCTGTAGATTAGTAAATACATTATTTTTTTCTCCTTAGAAATAATATCAGCTCAATCGTTACTTGAGTGGCTTGGTAAAACGAATAGATAGAGATCTGAAAGATGAATCATTTTAAAGTTCTCATCGGGACGTGAAGGGGAAATATATACGTTTATTCAAATTACACACCGAAAACTAGATATCTAAGTAAAGTTTATAGCCTTTGACCAGTAAAACTTTAACTAAAAAGTGAGTGAGGGTTTATTATATAGATCCTTTCAAAAAAAAGAAGTTTAAAATACATTTTAGTGCAATAATATGCAACCATCACTGCAACGACTTACTAGTATTATTGTAAAATCTTATCAAAGCTGTTTTTTTTTCCACTGCGTATGCACTGCGTTTTCACTGTTGTAAGAATGTTTATTTCCCTAAGTGGTATAGGGATGATAAAGGTAGAATTTAGATTAGCTCTACCTGAATTCTATTGTAGGGAGAGTGGTAGATAATTTAGTAAATACCACTCTCACTACACCCACCTGGGATTCTAACCATGAACTTCAGCAAATCTAGCTCGATGAGCCTGAGCTTGGTACGCGTGCCCACCGATGCAGGTGCTACCAATGTATGTTAGTGGTCTATATGTCAAACTCATGTTGTCTTGTTTGCCAGTGGTGAGGGGGTCGAGGTTTGAATCCGGTAGGGGGTACTTAGTGCTTTTTTTTAATAAATGGTTCCCCACTCACTCTTCACGCAAATGATTTTATATATATATATATATATTTATTTATTTAATTATATTTCCTTTCAATTATGCCTTCCTTTTTCCTATAACATCAGCGTAATTAATTTATAAGCGTATAATCTGAACGGATATTGAGCTATGAAAAAGTGTATTTTCTAAACGGTCTTTTCAACCGTTTTCTTACTACAAGAGGCTGAGGAAAAAATTATGTCTCCTATCCTGATTCTACGCATGCGTGCATTCGATTAGTTCTCAACGAAGCATTTTCTAGTCTCGGCTCATTAAGATGCACGTTATTTTAAAATATAACGAGCAGTCTTTGGTATTTTTCAAAGTTCATTTCTTATCTTGCTAATTACTGTTGACTTTTCTAAAAAGCCAAGATTAAAGCAGTACACGCTTTAAAAACTAACAAGTACGATTGTCTAGAATCTAAGACAACACATTTAACCAGAAAAGGACTTATCAGACTATAAGGATAAGCCATCAATATAATATAAAATACTACATTTTTTGGGCATTGTGTGATATCAAACTAGATAATAACTTGTTTATTACGTATTTAGAATCCAGGAGGTAGTTATTGTCTTCTTTGATACTGATGGTGATGTCAAGGTTCGAATCCCACCTAGATATATTTGATTATATACGGTTTCCCAATACTCCTTTTACGTAAAAACGGGAACACATCGAATATTCTAGCTTTTTTATACTTACCCCATTTGTTTATAAATGGTGACAGGGTGAACGGGATGTATTTATTTTAATTATATTACATCCCGAACCACTGGTATGTTAATAAATCAATATCCAATAGAAGTTCTCATGCAACAGGCCAGGTGACGTTTCAGCACTTTCAGCTAGAGCTGGATGGTTTATAACCTTCTTTGTAATTAGCAGCTTAGTTACAAACTTGGTAGGGATTAACTGTCTAAAAGTTTTAAAATTAATATGTTCCCATAGTTTGATCATCTTCTTAAAGACATCCCTAGCAACCTTTTGAGCAAAAATGTAATTAGTTTCTTAAGTGTAAATTAATATCGTTTGTTTTTAATGAAACTAAGGTAAAAATAGATGTTTATGTTAATGTTAATGTGCGACCAAACATAAGTCATCAACTCAAAATGTTTGTTTGTTTTATATCATCTCTTCAAAAGAGTTTTACATATATATATATATATATATATATATATATATATATATAT
>CABEEJ010000268.1:32331-80265 GCA_901482245.1 Timema douglasi
TATATATAAAGAGTGTATATATATATATATATAAACTGTTTATATATATATATAAAGAGTATATATATATATATAAACTCTTTTGAAGAGATGATATAAAACAAACAAACAAACATTATGAGTTGATGAGTTATGTTTGGTCACACAATAACATAAACATAAACATTTATATATACATATATATATATATATCATATGTCCGAATGAATACCAATTATTAATGTTTTTTATTCGTACTTCCAATACAGTGGTTTTAACTGATTAATATAAGGGATAAATTTGAGGCGATTAGTCAGAATAAATGCCTACGTTTTTATGTGGATAGGAGATGGAGGGAAAAACAGTGGTAATTGCTTCTAAAGAAAACCACCAGAGCTCCTGACCAAAACTCTGTATATATATATATATAGTTAGAGAGAGAGAACCTTAAAGGTTGTTTACCCGCATTTTCATGGAGGATGAGTAGAAAACTATTTTATAAAAACCACCTTAAGTACACCCGACTGCGATTCCAAACCAGATACCCCTGTCACCGGTCATCTAGTCCAACATGAGAGTGACGCCTTAGACCATGCGGCCACAGAAGCATATTATATATTATTCTCAAAGGACTTGGCGCAGTTCTTTGTTTTGGGCTTATGTGAGAGACTTACATCTAATGCACAGAAGACAAATTTAAACACCACTTGCGTTTCCAAATCAGCCACTAAATTTAAATGGGGGTATTACTTACTTATCACCGCGTCACCTGTTCGAGTTATACGCTTTAAGTACTAATTACACTAATGGATTAAGAGTTGGGGAAGTTGAGAATAGAGGAAGTGAATCCGCATTTGCGTGGAGGGAGAGTGGAAAACCATTTAGAAATAAGTTTATCCCAGTGAGATTCGAACCTCGATCTTCTCATCCTCGGCAGTCTAACTCAACATGAAACTAGCGCGTTAGCTAATTAAGCCCCCAAGGCGGGTAAATGAGGGTATTAAAAGGATATAGAACTCTATATGATAGAAAAATATGTGTGTATGTATATTTGTAAATGGCAGCGGGTGCTTACCTTGTGCCCCCTCTCCCTCTTGAATTAGCCAACACACACTAATAAAAGAACTTCTTCATAAAACGCAGTGAAATCCGACAATCCTACTCCAAGATAAAATCTACAGCATCGTTTAGTTATGCCCTGATTGTCATAGGAAACCCATTTTCAACCACAAACATTGACTAAAAGTCACTAAAAATTTGGGATACTCGAGAATGTCTAATTTGAGTAATTGGATAGCAAATTCCACAGGAGGAACTGTCTTAACAACGTAATAAAAGGCAAGATTGACGCTAATAAGAGCTTAGAAAGAAAGAAGATTTGAATATTATCGACCTCGGTGGTCTTAGGATAAAGTGATTGCCTCATGACTCGATAATCATGGGTTTAAACCCAGCCGGGGTCTTTGGCTTTTTCTTGAGCGATAAAAATTCATAACACAACTTCCTTAGAAGGGGAAGTAAAGCCTTCGGTCTCACGTCGATTGTGGCATGTAAAAGAACCATGGAATGAATGTGAAAATAACTTTCCCGGCAAAATGTATAGGCTCTTTCGCTCTCACTCGTAGAAATTATCTTGTGCTCATTGGTGATCTAAGTAAGTTCACTGATAAAAGGAATTGACCTGTTGTAAGATAAAACACCTAATGAAAATATAAAGCTACTTAAAAGCTCCCAATAATTCTTCCTTATTTATAACTGTATAATATATACTTTCATTATTCATAAAACAGACTAAAAATATTAATAACAATTGTGAAAATGTTTTGCCTGCCATTGTAGTATCATGAGTTTCCAGTTTACAAATAGCGGACTTCCTATGAAAATCATCATTTACTGAACATTATCTTTCATTTAAACTCATTGAAAGAATGACGTTTAGTTGCTTAATGCGCCATTCATCAAGTATAGATAAGAGCGATAAAAGTAAATATTAGCATCGTAATTCATGGCCTCTGTGGCGCAATCGGCAGCGCGTTCGGCTGTTAACCGAAAGGTTGGTGGTTCAATCCCACCCGGGGGCGTTTATTTTAAGTATTTGTTCACTCCCTTCTTAAGTTTTGGAACATCCCTTCGTTCTTTTTATAGCCCTTTTTTGTTTCATTGTTTTACGTTTATCAACTTACTCGTGCTATCTGTTAACTTTATTACCAGCTAATATAACATAATAAAATGAGGACGGAGGCTTTAAAAATAATGAACAAAAATCAAACAAGGGGGAAATAGAAAATAAAAAATCCACCTGACTTGAATTAATAATTCTGATATTTAAAGACAAAAATTAAGATCACTACTTAAGCCCTGCCGATTAAACTCTTAGCTAAGGTGACCACAGGTTCGTGAAGTTGGAAGCACCTACGGCGGCACAAATTATGAGATTTATGCCAATATTTAGTACTGAATATGTGCCACAAGAAAATTCAACTCTCTTAACTTGTACTATTACAATATTTGAGAAAACATCTAAAACTTTAGAGTGCAGATAATAATGTTTAAAATAAGCTTTTAGCAAGCTACAACATTAAATTCTGAGAAAATTTTAATTTTAAGGGATGTATGCTGTTAAGATGAAAAATACCACCAAGTAAGAATATTTTCCTTCGTGTAGGCGATAACCTAAGTGTGAATTTATAAATAATTTAAATATTATCTCTTCGCAAAATATTTACGCTGTACGTAACGGGAAAGAGAGCATCCAAAAATTGAATAATATTAAATTATGTTTGATCTAAGGATGGTAACCTGGCGGTCTAAGGGTAAGGTGTCGAACTTACAAGCTGGGGGTCCAGGTTTCAATCCTAATTTCCGGCACTGATTTCCAAACCCTTCCTTCATTTCTGACAAGACGTGTATTAATCACAACTTGTGAATGTGGGGAATGCCAGGCCTCCACCATGGTTCGGATTCCACGTTAAACTGTAGAGTTAAACTGTAGGTCCTCCATTTAATCTCACAATCACCCTACCATTACACGTTAGCGTAAGTGCGTATAACCCGAACGGGTAGTAATACGCGGTGCTAATTATTATTATTATTATTATTATTATTATTATTATATATTATAACAATGATTTAAAGATACTTACATGAAATACTGAAAAAATTAGCTTTAAAAAAACTTGAACACTTATTATAATTCACACAAAATCACATTATGATGTAGAATTCTACGAAGATAATTCCTAAATCAAAAGTAGAAAGTTGCTTTTAGGTGCTTTAGTTTTAGCGTGGCTAGTTGGAAACTACTTTATTTATCTACTTTAATTGGTCCACGGCTTCGTTCGCATTAAAGGACACATTAACACAGTTGACCACTTCAGATGACTTCGTTGAGAGCAGTGTCTTATGTGTGTACAAATATTCACGAAGAAACATGGACTCACCCCTTTCCCCTTCCACTCCACAAGCCAGCTCATATCAAGTGCCATCTTATATACCCGCAATACCAGCCACGTTGAATGTTCCAGTGCCTATGCCTGGGTTTTTTCGTCAATACTTATTCCCTAATGTTATAGCCTGATGGTATATAGTTGAGCATGGTTCCCTGAAAAATAATTAGTACAACGTGAGTCCCGTCTCAATCCGATGAGTACTTTTTAAGTTTACTGGAAACAAACAGACCGCCTAACAAACATTCTAAAAATGGATAATTTGGTATTATTATTGTTTATACTACCCAAATATGTAAAACTCCACACAAATTCAAATGTGAAGACAAACCAAGAAGGGAACATGGGTTAGACCTCAATGTCTTTAACATTTTAGGAAACATTCTAAAAGAATAAGTTGAAAGTAAAAAGTGGTTATAATGAAAGTTAAGACTTAGATAAGCGGATCTATAAAATTATAAAATTAATTTATAAATTAAGCAGTTAATAAGCTGGTTAATGTATTGTGTGAAATTGACAAGCACTAAATTGTATAATTCAAATAAAATGTCCATAAAGAAAACATAATATAAGATATGAACAATTAGATAAAATTATAATGCATCATCAAATAAAAAGATAATACTCAAACTATTTGATGAATTGTCTTAAAACATAAGTCGACACATTAAAATATTAATACAAAAAATCAAATGTACAATATAACGTGATAGGAACAATGTTCTCAGGTCCAGATTTGTTTTGAAATTAAAGAATAAAAATTGAGTTAACATCTGCCAAACTAATTTAAAAATTAGTTTTAGTATTTTATGTAATGTAGACTAATCCGAGTCTTAACTGTGTTTGTGTCCCATTACTCCTTTTTGACATCCAGCACTGTAAAAAGTGTCTGGATTACTTCATTCCGACATATTTCGGTACTATGGTACCATAATCATGGATACTGATAATGAAATGAAAGAAGGCATAGATATAAATTGAGATTAAAGTTTTTATAAGAAGTATTGTCAAATTTCATTAATATGTTATAAAAATAGTAAGGAGAACTTACTAAAACAAACAAACTTACTTAAATGTCGTTGTGAAACACGAGGTGGTGTTACGACAGCTAAATGTTAACTAAATATGGAGTGGCCATGATGGAGAAAATATGTGTAAAAACAAAAGACGTGTGACAAGCACACTATGAAAAGTTAAAATTTAAAAGCACGATGTAAAAATATTAGGATGTGAAAATACTATTAAATCAGTTGAGTGCTGATGACCTGTGGAATCCAGGATAGATAAAATATTGGAAATGAATATGGAGAAGAATTATAAGGTACTAATCCTCTTGACTACGGCTTTAACGGGTCTTTTATCTACACTGGAAGGTAGAGCAGGATAGATGAGGTTATAGGATTTTGATATTTTTGGGTAAATGTTTTAATGTGTTTACGAGAATTTGATTTAAAAATCGTAACTGTTCATTGAGGATTAATTTCTTATGAAATAAAGCTGCTTGAATAAATAAATGTTCAGCTGTGTTTAATTGTGTGCCTTTATGAGAGAAGTGAAGAGGTTTCATACATTAGTCTATTGGTTTGGGTTGATGGTTTGCATTTTTAGATGGTCTGCAACTTTTGATTTGGTTTTATTATATTTAAAATCAGAGATATGTATTTATGTTTGCTGGTGATGACAGAGTCGTATCCTGACCGGTTTGCTGAGCGTGTGTTTTCTTAACACCCCCTCTACGTAAAATTGGGTAAATTTCTTCTAAAAGGCTTCATATATTCTCCGTTCCTACCCCATTCGTGCTATTAAAAGTAGTTAACCCAAAGGTATAGTAAGACATGTTGCAAAAAAAAAACGTTGTAAAGGTTTGTAGAGATTTTTTTCAATAACTAAACATAGTTTAAGTATGACACCTGAACACGGGATTCGAGACTAGGACTTTTGACTTAACACGGATAATATGTTTGTGAGGTCTGGTTAAACTCGATTACCAAATTACCTCAGGCTTCACATAATGTTAAAGTGCATTCATCTTGGGTTGTGTAGTGAGGAGTGTAAGAAAAATCAAATTTTGTTCTAAGTAGTTTAAACCTTGAATTTTTTTTAGTCAACAAACAGTGGAGGGGATTGAATAGACGAGGAAAAACGTTAAATTTATATAAATATTTAGAACAATTTCAATGTGTTTAGATAACGTAAGTGATTTAAAATAATTGAAAATAAACAAATAAAATTGATGGTACTATTTTTATCTATCATCATCTTACTCCTCAACCGTGCTATACGCGTTTAGTAGCGCTAATGGTTAAGAATTAAGAAGATATAATTTATAATAAATACACCCACACCATAGTGCGAGTGGGAAAACATTTGTAAAATATTAATCCTAATACAGTGAGCCAGGATTCAAACCCTGACCTCCCCATCTTCGCCCAATTAAACCGGATGACCATAAAACTCAGTCCATGTACTTCCCGAGGTGGGTGTATATCTATTTTCCCCCTAACCGGTCAACGTCACAATGGAACTATACAATTTAAAGATTTTTTGAAAATTAATCACCATGTGTCCATAGCTATGATTATCAGAACGTGGAATCGATCGATGGATATTTGGACAACTTTACTCAGTTTTCACAAATTTTTATCATTTTAGACTTAAGTTTCTCAGCGCAAGGGTAGTTATTAATAATGTAAACACCAACTTTAAACAACAACTTTTTCCTGACTTTAACTTTCATTAATTAAAAAAACTGGGAACATATTTTCTTTATACGACAGCAAACTATTACATTTTTATTTTATAAGTGAACAAAAATTAATATTCAAAAAGCGTTGAATAAAAACGAAGGTTCAAAATGGCTTGGTTAATTGAGGAAAAGGTTCAAACTAAATATTTGTCTAGTTGCTTTGATATAATGTTGGTATCAAAACATCAACCTTTCAGTTAACAGCCGAGCACGCTAGATAATTGTGCCAATAAGGCGCATGGATTTAAAACTAATATTTTTACTGCCATTATTATCATACATAAGTGATGGGCATTGATGTTAAAGAGGATTAAAAATGTTCTGTGATAATTTTAACACCCTTTGGCATAATATTAATCTGGTGACATTTTAATTTTGGTCACTAATTACTTAAGTTAGTTATTATTTCAAATTTTATTAAATTTATTAAATGCATATAGTAATGCATTGTTGCACATCTTAGGATTAAATTAAACTAAGATACGTCAAGTTCCCGGTTTTGATTTCCACGTTCAGTCATTAATTTTCAACTAAATTTGATTAAATTCTCAAATATCTCTTTCAAGTAGGTTTATTACTTATCAATATAATAAGTCAGGAATTAAAGAGGGAATCTTGTGTCTAACCATCATGTGCTTCCGTAGTGCAATTGGTTAGCACATTCGGCTGGTAACTCAAAGTTTGGTGGTTCGAGCCTACCCGAGTACAACATCCTTTTATCAAAAACAAATCCTAGCACATTTCAAAAACAAATTAACTATTATTGAAACATCATTTTTATTGCACTTTTTTGTATTAATTTTTTTAAATTATAAAATTAGTATTTTACTGCCTTTTACATAAATAAAAAAGTTATCCTAATATGTTTTTCTGAGACAATGAAGGCTTAAGTCCACCAAAATTCAGACAAATGATTCGTAGCTCACTTAAGGTGAGGTTTTCAATAGTCTATTAATAATAATAATAATAATATTTAGCACTGCGTCTTACTACCCGTTTGGGTTATACGCTTTAAGGACTAATTACTTTAATGGATTAGGATTTGGGAAGGTTGAATTGTAGGAAATGAACCCGCATTTGCGTGGAGGGAGAGTGGAAAACCATTTAGGAAAAAAAAAAAACAGTTCACCCGACCGAGATTCGAACCTCGATCTCCCCGTCCTCAGCGGTTGAGCTCAACACGACAAGCACGTTAGCCAACTACGCCACCGAGGCGGGTAATAGTCTATTCAAACTCCCCTTGTTTTGAGAAATTGTAATTTTTAAATTATAAAATTTTTAAAAAGAGAATAAAGTTGCCCAAATGTTCATCAATGGAACTCACAATACGGTGCACTTAATTTAGAATACATGCAATCCAATTTTTCAAACATACGTAGATTTATATGTATATAGTGACTTTGAATCCACCCCAAATTAAGATGTTGTGTTTTCATATATCAAAGTATGTTATTAAAATGTATAATTTTTTATATAAATTGTTCCTTTTATAATATATATTTTGTGCCGTGTTATATCTGTACGCTGCGTTTATCTTGAAAGGTAAAAGTCTTACTTCGATGGAATATATTATGGCCCTATCTTAGGGCCAAAACATTTTGTAAACATACAAGTTAAGCTTCCTACCTTTTAGGATAAACGGAGTACGATAGTGTAAAAGTGTATGTACGTATATATTGTTGTAACCTTTGTTTTTAACTTGATCTTTTTACACGTATAGTATAACCGTTTTAAATCTAGTCAAGTGTGGAAAATAATTTAAATGAATTGCCTCTTCATCAGCTTGGAAGGAGGGGGAGGTAAGTGACTGTGATAAAACACACATAGTAAACAAACTTTAGTTCACTTGACTGAAATTTGATCCTTGACATCTCCGTAAGTATACGATGAACTTGACAACTAAACTACGTTATCACAAATGCAGGTAATTATAGCCTTGTAGACCAATTATATAATTACTCTACTGGGCATTCATTAAATTTTTATAACATTTTATGTTGGTCATAAGAATATTTTAGAGCATTTATAAATAGATGTAAAGATGTAGGTGCCGAACTTAAACAAAAGTCACTAATTAAACAAATAGCCGAAACTATTGTTAATGCATTTTAGTGGGGATAGTCCCTCATAGATATCATATTCTGAAAATTGCCAAAGGTCCCGGGTTCAATTCCCGTGTCCAGGTGTCATTCTTCAATTTTCGGAAAAGTCACTAAGTTTACCTGTATTACTTACACCTGTCAAAATTTGTATAGCTAGTTTAAGCGCTCTGATTGCCTAATTATCTGATATATTGCCAATCGTATGTTGCACTTAGGCTAAATGTTGACAAAACCTTTAACAGTACATAAATTTTACTTTTTTTTTTAGCAGCGCGTCTTACTAGCCTACCTGTTTGGGTTATACACCTAAGTACTTATTACGCTGACGGGTTAGTAATTTGGATGGTTGAATTTAGAGGAGGTGAACCTGCATTTTCGTCGAGGCAGATTGGAAAACCATTTAGTAAAAGCCAGTTCACTCGACCGAATTTCGATCTCCCCGTCCTCGGTGGTCTAGTTCAATATGAAACTAGCGCGTTAACTAACTACGCCATCGAGGCGGGTAGGTTTGACATTAACTGAAATAAACACAAAACTATTTTATATTTTTCTATACGTATATAGTTTAAATATTGATATTTTTTATTCTTTAAGATCTAAAGATCCACATATTTTGGTTGATAATAAAGACTTAAATGCTGGTTGACGGAAGGTAGTTAGTATACAATGTAGGATGGTTATTTGTGAATCAAATTATATAATTTAAGTATGGGCTCACAACATAAATTATATTTAAATTTTTATTTTGCTCCTCCCCTATTTATTCGCCCACTGATTTAATTTCTCTAATAGGTTTTCTATATTTTTATCCCCCAAAGCTACTTTCAAATTTCTAATATTAAGAAGTATTTAGATATTTGGAGTAATTACACTCTTACCTGAAAATATTTAATTTTTAATTTAATATTTCAACTAAAAATGTAATTTTCTGTTAATTTCACCCCTTTATCCAGAAATTCCATTTTCCCAAAAACTTTAAATTATCAGATATTTGGGTTACTTGCGTTAGTCCCCTAACCTCCATGCCAAGTTTAATTTTTTAAACCAACCTTGAAAATGGTTGTTTATATTAGTTTTGAATCCTCCCCCCCCCCTCCTTAAGCTCATTTCAGCAACTTTTACTTTGAAATCTACGATAAGCCTAGCAATCCGGTAGTGGAAAATATATGGCTTGAATAAAAAATAGGCTGGAAACAGTAATGGATGTAAAAATTACTTTTATTTGGAGTAGTATATCTACCTTTCTGACAAATTGTAATCATATACCTTCCCTGATAGTATTTATATAATTAGACACCCCCTTCCCACAAATAGCCCCAAATTCACATTTCTCCATTTTGAAATCTCCCATTTTTAGACTTTTATAGTTATAGGTCTATGAGACAATAGGTCTATCATCCTGCTTTGTTTAATTTTTTCAACCCATCTAGAAGTAACTGATCTTTTTCTGGATACACACACACAAACACACACAAATACTCATTTTCTGATTGATATATATGATTTATGTATATGTATATTGACTGTAACATTTGGTGATGTTACATCATACTACCCCCCATATTAATCTTCAAGTCATACTACCCACTCCGTATGAAACCGCAATATTAATAAACTTCCTGCAATAGTAAGCTTCTCTATTGTTAAAATTCGAAATCAAAGTAACGTATTTATTGGAATAAACCTGAATAGGCAACGTAAACTATTTGCTAAAATTAATATTGTTCGTAATACTAAATTTTATGATAAGACACCTAATTCTTTTTGCCGCCAATTAGGCGTTAGTGTCAGTGAGGTAACTGAATATATCATATTGCCATATTTTTGAACTAATCCTTGCTAGAAGTAGTTTATTTGATTTTTCTGAATTTAACTGTTAATGTAAACTCTTCTTTTGACGATTTTTTCTTATTTTGAATTGTTTGGTAAAATAACGTAAAATTTTTCTGGTGGATTGATTTTGACTTTGAATATTTTCCAAATTATTTAATTAAATTTAATTGTGGTTTATCTAGACTTATTTTGTATGCTATATATTTTTTTAATACAAGTAGGGATCTTGTTAACGTCCGTAGTTGTGTCAATATTTAATAGTCCCGCGGGAGTTTGACCTATGGTCTGTAAGCCAAACTCTTGTGTTTCCCGAAATATCCGTACGATATTAAATTTAACTTCCCCTTTTATCTTTTCTTTTGTCTGTATTCAATGTAGCGTAGCAGACAACTTTCATATCAATTTCAAAGATGCCCATTAGGCTCTTTTATTTTTGTAGTCAATAAATATCTGACTAGACATTTGTAAAGTAATTTGCTCGGATAGTCAACACTCTAGGTTGTTTTGCTAACATTCACTGTTGTGAAACTGACATTGTGTTGTTGGATCGAGTGGTTGTCTCTTCCAAACTGACCTAGTTGACTTAAGAACATGTTTAATGTTTGGAAACATTCGCATGATAGTACTGCGCATTTGTTTAATATGATTTTCAACACAACCCCTGATGGATTTTTGAGGCCATGTAAATTATTGTTTTAATTGTTATTATTTTAAATAAAACATTCATATTGTTACCAAATTGTTGATAATGGCTTTCTTCTTTATAACTTTTGTAGCTTACCATCACTTTCCTTTTAGTCTAGTGTGGCCGTAGCTAAGAGATATTAGAGTGGGTGGTAACATGACTTTTTATTTATGAATTATTTTGAGATGTTACGTGTATAATGATTATGAAGAAGAAGGATTAAGATAACACTGTTGTTCCCTAACTCAAAGCTGTATTCGATATGTGTATTTAAGGAATTGTTTCATGGTGTATAAATACTTTTTTTTTTAATTTTAAGTGATCCAAACACAATAAAATATTCTGTGAAATACAAGTGGATCCATATTACATTTACCATCAACAGCTTTAATATCCTTGAAATATTTCACGGTTCGGTTTGATTCTCCCTTCTCACCTGCCCCTTTCCAATCTAGTAATATTCGATTATTAACATGCATACACAGGATGTTCGGTAACTCGACGCCCAAACTGCACATATAATTTGTTTGAACCAAAATTAATATGAGATCCCTATACACTTAGACCCAGCAAACTATGCTAATACCATTAAATCGTGTTCAAAGTTTTGACGTACCGTACATCACCGGGAGAGCAAAGCTGTGCAAGCATGCATGTACAACAAGTTGCATTGGAGCTAAGTGCTCAACATCTTGGAGTAAGGCAACAGAACATACCATATTAACGGCCAGTCTTATTACTCAGTAATGGTTTAATTTATTAAATTTAATTCCTTATTTATATTTCTAGAGCAATCTATCTAAGTCTTAACTTTTACTTATGACTCCTGGGTAAATATTAATCTGGCTGATATTTATTTTTATCCGGTCGATATTTACATTGAAATGACAAATATTAAGGTCTGTTTGATTATTAAGAATAGTACCTCTACCTTTCTGACAAATTCCAATCATCTACTTTCCCTGATAGTCTTTTTATATATTTAGACACCCCCTTACCCCAAATAGCCCCAAATTCATATTTCCCCATTATGATCGCCAGATAAAATGTATTTATTCATCAAATTTTTATCGGGAGATTTAAGTACCTTATAACTTTTATTTGAAAGTTAAAATGGGCGTTGCCATAGTGACGCGTTGTTTTTCATGAGGTTTCACCTATCAGAAACGGTTTTTAGGTTAAAATCTGGGTTCAAGTGTTTAGTAAGCACAAGCCCAAGCCCTAACTATATAAAGTTAGAACATTTAATTCCCACTTTTATACAACCTAACACGCTATTTGTAGAGTTATAGCTATATAAAAACAATTTATTTAAGTGTGAGTACAATAAATAAAATTTGATAAACGTTGTACCAAACTATAGCCCAAATTTACTTGCAATTTACCGCATTAGTACTCGCAAGACAACTTAGCTTCTGCACCCACGTGACGCCATCTATTTCCTCGCACTCGTTTAGCCGCCATAATTTAACAAATGTTGAGCATTGTCGCCACTCGGCACTCGCCAGGCAGGAAGGTTTATACTCATGCGCGCACCAGTTAAAATAGTGCTAAATTTGCGTTTTCTGCATAAAAATATACTTATAATACATATAGCTATCCGGAAAATATATTCAGTTCATTATACGCTTAAAATATTAAAGTGGCTGACAACCTTTATCTGGTCGCTAACTTTAACCTCCATATATCGATATTTATACGGTAGTCATAGGACCGGCTCTTAATAGTAAACAGCACACCAGTCCATCTAAAAATGGGAATACTTTCTGATGGTGATCATTAACGGTTCTACAACACAGAAAGTGCTTACCATTATTACATGTGCAGTGCCGTGTGCCTAGCTCCTGTGCAACCTGTTATACATGCATGCTCACACAGCTTTGCTCTCCCGGCGCTCAACGTCAAAACTTTGAACACAATTTAATGGTATTATCATAGTTTGCTGTATATAGGTGTATAGGGATGTTGTATTATTTTTGGTTCAAACAAACTATATCTGCAGTTTGGGCGCCGAATTTCCAAAAACCCTGTGTGTATACATATATAGTACATGTGTGACCACGTTAATTTTAGTTTAAAAAAAAACATTTAGAGGAGACATCTAATCAATATTGATATTTATTTTACTCTTTCACTGAGCTAAAAAAATATTACATTAACCAAAAGCATTAGTAACACCAACCTTATTTGAGATTGTGAACGTCAATTCAATGTTAAAAATGTTAGCAATTCTAAATGAATGTGTTTATTAAATATGAAATAAAGAATAAAAGTTTACGACTAGTGAAAAGAATTATCTTTCAAATAGTTTGTTACAATTCCCTCCCATCAAAATATTCTAACAGTTGTGGTGAAAAAATAAGGACGTCCCCGGGTGGGCTTGAACCACCAACCTTTCGGTTAACAGCCGAACGCGCTAACCAATTGCGCCACGGAGACTGACGTACAAAGTTAAGACATGCTTTATAAATAAATCCTTACAGTTGACTAATATATAATTATCTTACTATTATTATTATTATTATTAGCGCCGCGTCTTACTATCCATTTGGGCTATACGCACGTAATTGTTTGTGTAAAATAAATTAAAAGGTTAAGTATAGCTAAGCTGTAATCAAACTCATATACTATAGTTTGACGGTGACGGAGAGGTCATGGCTAAAATCCCGGTCAAGTATGCTAAGGGTGTGTTTCCCCCTGAATGGTTTCCTATTTTCGGTACAATCAAATAAAATGGATATAACTAGCTGATGTTGGATAAATATAGGGTATAATAAGGTGGACTTGATATAACTAGCTAGAGATAAAGATGGGATGTAATGAGGTGGACTGGATAAAACTTGATTAAGATTGGGATATGATGTAATGAGATGGGCTGGATAAAACTAGCTCAAGATAGGGATAGGTGGCGTACTTTTGTAAGTGCGGCAGTGAAAAGAGTTATTGATGCCATAAGGTAAGTAATTAAATGGACTACTGTATAATGTATCTTACTAACTAAACGGGCTAAGAATAAAAATACAATTTTAATATTTATTCGTTTACCCATTGTGGCAATCTGAGTTTCCTGTTTTCAAATAATGTGCTTCCTATGAAATTCAGACTGTAAAATTATACGTAGACTTGAACTTTTGAAACTACTGTGTTTGATTTGTCATCATGGTGGTAAATATTGTTTTGTGCGTGATACATTTTGTCTTGGTTTTATTTTTCTGTATCATGTTTCAGACTGTACATATTCATCCCCATCAATCAACTTAAAGATTTCCAAATAATGCAGAGTCAGTAAAATCTGGAAAATAGTGTTTTCCATGTGCTGAATGTTATTAACACCAGAAATTCTTTTATAGTTTGCCTTTGGGATATTTAGTGCTATGGAGTGATCATTCAAGCATTATCACAGTAAAGTTCTGTTAAATATCGGGAAACATTTGCAATATTTTCTTCTACACTTACAATAGCCCTAAGGTATTAGAAGGTAAACATTGAGTCAAAATAACATATTTGATGCAGTCGTATGAAAACGTGCTGTGGCAGTTCTTTGTGAAAATAATTTATTTTTTTAAAAATGTGACAATAAAACTATTAATTGTTTTAGACATAATTAAGCGTTTTTATAACAACACATTTGTGAGATATAAAAAAGGTTTTCAATCTTTGTTTATTCTGAAAGGTTTTTAATTCATTGCCGGAAGTACAGTTTATAATTAAATATAAGTATCTCCAAATAGCTCGTAGCTTTGAATTAATATTGTGTAATTTTAAACGCAAAAGTAAATTATTTATTTTTAATTCAGCGTGTATATTTTTAAACCTCATTTTAGTTTGATTTTCAGTAAGAACAGTAATTTAACCATTAAAATTTTCAATTGGTGAATTATTAATTAATATGATCATAATTTATACTGAAATATTGTCTACAAGCCTATGCTTCTTAAAAGTAATTCTGTCTGATCATTTTAAAATGGTCTATACCTAGCTCCTTTTCTGTTTTATAGTAAAAGTAGCCCACTTCGGTGGCCGCATGATTGAACGCGCTAATCTTGAAATAGACTAGACTGTCAATGACAGGGAGATCGAGGCTCGAATATAGGTTGGGTGTACTGAGGGTAGTTTTTACAAAATGGTTATTCACTCTCCCTCCACGTAAATACTGGTATACATACTCTAAATATAACCTTCCTAATCCCTAAAAACATCAGCGTAATTAGTAGGCCTATGTAAGCGTGTAAACCTGGATGGGTAGTAAGATGAGAATTTAAAAAAAACTATGTTCAATTTGGTTCGGTTGTGCACCCCCTCTCACCAGTGTTTAAAACATTGTGCCCCCTTCCCCCCCNTGTGTTCATGCCACTTCAGGATTAATATACTTTCACTTTTTTTACTTTCTCTCGACACCTCAGAGAGATAGTATTGTGATCGTCAAAAAAATTTGAACCCGAGATTTTTATAAATACCTGAAACCAAAAAAGTTGTTTTCGCGGTGCCCTCTGTCTGTCTGTCTGTCTGTCTGTCTGTCCGTCTGTACCTCGGGCTGGAGCCGAAACTATTTCACAGTTTGGCCTAAAACTTGGTATCTTGGCTGTTATTAAAGTCCCCCACGTGGGGTTTTTGGAATTAGGTGTCTAGCCCTAAATTTAAGAGTAGTTTACTGAAGGGCAAAAACAGAAAGAAATAGATTTTTTTTTTTTCAAACTTCTCTTTAACGATTTTTATTAAATTTTGTATCTACACACTGTTTATCAGTGTAAACAAGATGGAAATTTTCATTTTATCATGAAAATGACTTTTAAGGTACTTTACATAAGGGATATTTTCCAATTTTCATCATTTCTCCGTAGCTATTTGAGAAACAAAATATCCTATCATTGTAGAGTTTTAATACTATTAAAGATACAAATCTTTTATGTGAAATATAATTTTATTTCAAGATAAAAAAGGCATAAAATCTTTGCGGTGCGCCGTACTATTTATTTTAATTGTAAAGGGCTGCATTATTTATTATATGCATGGATATTAAGTCTTAATATAAAAAGTTAAATGGGTAATTAATGTACACGAGGTGTACACAATGAATTATTTATAATATTAACATTTTGTTTTTAAACATATTAATATGTTATCTTATGATTGGTTTAGTATTAGTATTAGTTTAGTATATATTAAATAATATTTTATAGCGTTTGATTTACACTTATTGAAATTATACAATAACTTACATTTTTGTTTACAAATGACCTTAAGAAGGTAAAAATTAGAGGAAAAGTAACATTATTTTCGTGGAGGAAAAGTGAAAACCTATTTGGGAAAATAACCTCAGTACATCCAGTCGGGTTTACCTTCACCGGGAAATCAGGAGTTCGACCATTGGATGTGTTTCTTATAAAATACGTGTTTTACTATAATTACATCAATATTTGTATTATTTTCACTAATTCATTTCCATAACTGGGATAAGATAATCTCCATAAAAATATAACATAAAAAGTTTATCATTAAAACAGATCCTTGGGGTGAATCATTGGCAATCAAACATTTATATAGTGTGCTGGAAACTTCTGAGGAAATGTAATATTGGACATCAAAAGGAGGATTGTTGTGAGTTCTTGGAAGCATTGTGAGTAATTTGTAGTTGAGCTAACATCCACCCACAGCATCAAAAACAATCCCTTCAAAGCTATATTGATCCATTTACAGCCTGCAGCTACTAACCAGGTGAAATAATTGTACTAAACCAAAACTCTTGAGTCACAAAAGTCTTTGAAGAGGTTTTGCTTGATCGAACATTCACATCGGCTGTATTTAAGATAGTTAATAGAAATAATTGTATAATGTTTGGTTAGATATGACTTTGGCTAAATATTAATGAGATAAAACTCAGCAACTTATATAATTTAATAATATGGATAAATCTTTAGTTAAGAGCCCCGGGATCAATTCCCAGAAAGCAGAAATATTTTAAATTTGGGAAATGGGAGGTTACTTTCTACACAGGGATAATTTGACCACCGGGAGACTGGATGTTGTGTCTATTCTGTAAATTGTATGAGGACGTTTTAGAAACAAATGTATTAAATGGTAAAACTAAGTAAAAAGATAGGAAGGGTAATTTTAGAGAAAGTGCACCATATTTATCGTTAAAGTGGGTTGGGAAACCCCCTCCAATAACACGTGGTTTTCCCACCTCGTCCGATGGTATTGCAGTTGAAATTCCTCGAAAAATACCCTACTCATCTCACTCCACCCCTAGAATTATTTAAGTCATAAATAACCATGGCGTTGAACAAAGTAAAGAAAACCAAAATAATAAAAAATTATCCTATATTTGTTTACTTTTAAATGTTGATCTACACTAATATTATAAAGAGGAAAGATTTGATTTTTTGTTGTTTTTTTTTGTTTGTAATGGATAAACTCAAAAACTACTGGACCTATTTTAAAAATTATTTCACCAATATAACGCTACATTATCAGCTAGTAACATAGGCTATATTTTATTTTGAAAATTTAATTTATTCAGTCACTCATATTTTATGGTAGAGTCTATGATGAGTCTTCAATATGTGTGTTGAAAATAATAATGCGGGGGCGGGAAGGGGGGAGGGTCTAGTTTGTTACAACCGACAAAATACCCTTTCACGGCCGTTAATTAATCACTTTCCCCGACACCTTAGTTCAGGTGAGAGTTGACCATTTTTTGCGCTTTGCACTTATAAAATTGTTTTATATTATTTGTATTAATTTGTGGGATAGACTATTAATAATATTTACAGTTCAATTTTCATTGGGAGTTTCTTTCTTATCTTACAGCTCAAAAAGTTACTGGAGCTACTTTCAAGTGTCCATACGTCAAGTCATGTGATCGGCAGCTGTCACTTTTGATAGATTATTATCAATACCTATAAAATAATACTTATAATATATTAAAATGTTTAAATTTATGACCAAATAAAAGAATATTTGTATTTTATAAAAGGCCCTTACAATGAAAATTTAGCACTGCAGATCACATAGCTTGACGTATGAATATATTAGAATATTTTAACTAAATGTTTTAATTGTCAAATACAATTCTTCCTACCATTATTATAGGTATTATCAACGGTGGCGGTGAATGCTGCCAGGTTAATCACCCCTTCTTAAAACTGTCACTGTGATATATTCTCTCTAGCTCAATCGCTCGCCATTTGGCCAATCACACATAGGCCCCACTCTACACATATCACATGTTTAAGTACGTCCGTTGGTACCTGCACAGTAAGGATTTTACTGATGGATGCGAACAATTCACAGGTACCAAACTATGCCTACCCTAACAACATTCCACGTCACGCTACTGCTTACCAGGACGGGCGTTAAGGTCTCTCCTGTCCCCTGAACTTGGTAGTGATCCTTGGAGAGAAGGAGGCTTGTTAGTGTGGGCGAGATTGGATCAAATTAGTGGAGATTGGGGGGAGGGGGGTGGAGTTAAGAGACAACGAGGTCTGGGCTACTCCAAAGCTTCTTCTCCCCTTCGCTTGCATTCCTAAAGTTCACCGGGCGGAGAAGGAGCAATCTTTTAGAGGTAAATTAGTTCAAAGGAAGTTTAAACTCGTGTCAATTAATTGTGATTCGCTCGGCGAAATTTGTTGTCTCGTGCGAGAGTAGGTTTTATCAAGCGGCTACTAAGTGTGTTCAAACGAGGGTTAAATCATATATTATTATTTTAAATTTAGCTATTGTTGGGAATCCATTAGTTAGTTATATCTCAATTGAAAATGTTGACATTAAATTAAACTTAATTGGGAAAATTCCTTAGAAAAATAATTAAAACTACCCACTGGCACCTAAAAAAAACCTTTCGTTAGTTATTAGCGGAAATTATCAATTAGTTAAAATAAACAGAGGTTCACGATAGCTACTCCCCTCAATTGGAGAAAAACGCCAGGAGGGTGATCACCAGAAACAAAAGAAATACCTATTGTCCGCGTGGACTTTGCGATGCAGGCCTATAGCATTCAAATGTGTTCGTCGCCAAAGAAGTATTGAAAGAGTACGTGAAGTATTTCAGCCGTGAAATTGTCCATCAGTACCGCTCGTGCGTGTTCTTATCCTCCTCGCCCCTCCACCACCTCCCTTCCAAACCCGTTAGTTTGAAATTCCCGAGAAACTGTGAACAGAAGTGTTGTTTTGTTTAATATTATTAATTTATATTTAAGAAATGCCAGGCCTCCACCGTGGTTCGGATTCCACGTTAAACTGTAGGTTCTCCATTTCATCTCACAATCACCCTAACATTACACATTAGCGTAAGTGCGTATAACCCGAACGGGTAGTAAGACGCGGTGCTAATAATAATAATTTATATTTAGCACAGAGTATTACTACCCGTTTTGGTTATACGTTTAAATACTAATTATTCTAATGGGTCAGGAATTGGGAATGTTGAATTTAGAGGAAGTGAGCCCGCATTCGCGTGGAGGGAGAGTGGAAAACAATTTAGGATCTCTCCCCCACCCCGTCCACCAGTTTACCCGAGCGAGATTCGAACCTCAATTTTCCTGTCCTCGGCAATATAGCTCAACACAAAACCAGCGAGTTAGCTAACTACACCACTGAAGTGGCTGTGAACAGAAGTAAACGTTTAGTTTTGCGCATGAGTGGATAAATAATTATTATTCTTATAATTTTATAGCTATTGTAAAAGACTAGCATCTATGAATAGTATACGTTTAGTAATTGCTCCCAAGCGTGGATAGACAAGAAAAAAAAAATTGCTTGTAGATGTGAATAGTAATTACACGTTTATTTGTACGCATGCATTAATAAAGAATAGTAAAACACAAGCGTTTGTAAACATAAACAAATCTAATGTCATTATCATTAATTAATGATAAATCCTACCTAAGATGCTTAGACTAAGTATAAAGTTATGTTTTTACATAAAGAGCAATAGTTAAGTATATTTTTATTGTGTAAATGTGAAATATATAATATAATAATTATATATATATATATATATATATTTGTTTGGTATTTGATATTCCAAAGATAAAAATACGATCAAATTGTGAATCTCAATTTTATATTGTGAATAAAAATACTTTTAATAAGTTGGATGGCTTATATATATTATTGGTGT
The DNA here is from genome assembly GCA_901482245.1 of Timema douglasi. Lineage (NCBI taxonomy): Eukaryota > Metazoa > Arthropoda > Insecta > Phasmatodea > Timematidae > Timema > Timema douglasi. The sequence goes on from CABEEJ010000268.1 coordinate 52,244, forward strand.
TCAAGTAGGGAAAATAAATGTTTATGGTTTCCTGAAATGGTAACCAATTATTTCTGAGCTATAGTCAAATATATATATATATATATATATATAATAGGCCTACTTTTTAATTCAGGTCTTTGAAAATTAATTTGATTCTTATGCTCTTTGGTGGACAAAGATGTTTCTCATTTCTCAATTTTTCTTAAACTATGTTCCTATTTCCTAATGCCATAGATTAAGTAAATATTAACAGTGTATATTATTTCATTTATGATCTTTTGTGATCTGTAGTGTCTACAACAATGTATATTTTCACAAATCCTTCTAGTTTTTAGTAAATGTATATTTTAAGATAAAAGTGGCAGAAAGTATGTGTGGTGAACCGTACCATTTATTTATTCACATTCAAAAAGCAACCATTTCCACACATAAAACATCTGAACCCTAGTAGGATTTGATTAACATTGAATGTCTTTTTACCAAGCAAGCTGATATGTTTACATGAGTAACATTGTAATAAATAAATATAACCTTATACTGTATGAGTATTACTACTTATATTATATAACTATTTTGAAAACATTAAAGCATGTAGATTAATACATGCGTTTATTTAACATTTCCGCTGGCGTGTTCCACCAACACTGGCAAATATCCATTCTAATAGTTCCCGACATGGCCGTTCTGTGTGCTGGCAACACTGCAGTCGCTGTCGTCTGTCGGTCATGGCTACGTTATTTCAAGATGGCATAAGTAAAAGTATTTGGAAGTGGTTAAAAAATATCGCTGACTTTAAGCAGGTGAATAATTAATATCATAAATATAAAGTGTATTAAAAATGAAAACGTAATAGCGTGTTGAGATGGCGTTGTAATAACACATTCAAAGTTCGGGGATTGTTTTTAACTAAGATATAGGCCTATATTAGTCATAACGTTTAAATAAAAATAATATATAGTCAAGGGTATAGTTCAATATCACATTATGAGTATATACAGAAGAAATAAACAAATTAAACAATCAACTGCTAGGTATATATATATATATATATATATGTTGATCATCATAACATAACTCAGAATAGCTTGACATAACCTTAAACATGTTGAGGTTATGTAAAACTAGTATCTGACTATGTGTGGTAATCACCTTTAAAATGTATATAATCTAGCATTTTTCAAGATGGTGAATTGCAAGCATGTACTGTACATTTCCCATTCAGTATCCGCTCATGCACACAAATTAACGTGCACTTCTATTTACATACGCTGGTTAGAATTCTCCCGTCGAGCTAGAGAGCAGACTGTGAATTTCAAATGAAATGTTTCATTTGCAACGCTACCTAGTAAAACTAGATTTTTTTTTTTAGACTGTGGCACATCAAATTATCAGGAACTTTATGATAGGAAATGTCGTAGCACAGTATTTTTTATTCATCCCACAACCACGAGTTGTTGAAAGATTGACGGTTGCGGGACATGAAATACTACCAGGGGATGTACAAACCAAGGTCAAATGTAGATTAAATTATCTTCCGCCCCACTGAGTACAACGTGATTGTACTATATATCACTTTCTGAATAGTGTGACCCAACTTAAGGGTTAAATATATTATTATTCTGCGTTAAGCCTGCCTCTGTTTTTCAGTGGTGGTTCCTAGCTATAGATCCAGAAGTCCCAAATTAGATTCCCAGCCACTTACAGAGTTTCCTGTGAGGCATTGGGTCTGGAACGGAGTCAACTCAGCCTCGTGAGGACAATTGAGAAGCTACTTGGCTGAAAAAGTAGCGGCTTCGATCTAGAAAATTGAGATTAACGACTGGTGGGTTCATTATGCTGACTACATGACACCCTCTATCCGTAAAGGTTGGCCTTATCTTCGACAACATAAGTCGACTGCTAGGTCGTTATAGCTCGCTTGTGAGTTGACGCCATGGAGTTAATTTTTATGATTACTATCCACGTGATATTTATTATGATGGTATAGGAAGGTGGATCTTATAATTTAGAAGAAACGTACCCACATGTGTGTGAAGATAGGGTGGGGGGGAAAATGTGAGAAAACAGCCTCAGTAAGCCCAGCCGGAATTCGATCTCCTAGATTCCCTCTTCACCAACACATCAGATAGGTTTAAAATTACACCTCTGTCCGTATGATCACCATGTGGGCTGGTTTACAAATTGTGTGTTAAGAAAGAGTGTGTTGAGTGGCTTCTATAATAGATGCGTGAACCTTAACAATCTGCCTATAAGTAACCTGGTAAATCACGACTCATAGGAAATATATATATATTTCTTAAAGGGATAGAGTGAAATAGTAATAAAAATAACACTTTAAATTTCCTCATTTACGTAAATAATATATAGATTATATATCATTTACGTAAATAATATATAGATTATATAAATATTTGTCAAAATCATTGACTATATTCAAGCATCTCATAATCCTAGAAGACCCAATTTTTTTTTCCAGTCAACCAATTAAAAAAAGTATCATGTGCATATTTCATTCAACAGAAGAAAAAAAATTGTGGAAGACAGCTTCTCTGCAAACACCTGACAGTTAATCAATTACCAGCCAAAGCAGTAGCTCGGAAATTCACAGACGCACAAAACAAGATGAGGTAAGAGATAAATAATTTCCTCGGAGCTCAAAGTAGTCGATGACATTCCCCAATGATTGGCGAGGGTATTCAATGGCACCTTGATGAGAGATAGCGAGCAACCAAATGGTCCGGAAATGTTGAAGTGGGGGTGTAGGGAGAGTAATAAAAGGTACGGTAAGTGGTTTTTACATTTTTTATATCAAAATATATTTGGTTATTACAAAAATAGTTTAATTTTCTTCGCATGGATACCTCGAAAGTTGTTGAATATCTATTAAGGGTATACTGAAATTTAATGAACACACTTTATCTTTATTTAAAAAGTTTCTCGCATAATGGCACTATCCTCATGACAAATATTCAACAACTGTCAAGGTCACCATATGTAGAAAATTAAACTTTATATTTGTACTAGAGCAATATATTTTTATTTTGACCAAAAACACATTTTGCTATAAAAACTGGAGAAATACTGACCTGTACTCGCGTTCACTCCATCTACACCTTAATAAACATAGGGCCAAGATTAGGAATATAATTTTACAACGGATCACAAAGATAAACTCTTCTGTGTGGACACTTCTACTGGCCCAGATCGCAGAATGTGAGCGAAGCTCGTGCGTCATCCCGTTAATTATTTATACGGTTTTAAAAAGCTTTCTACGTAAGAAAGTATATTTAGTAGGATTGTGGTAAAAATAAACTTTCATAAAATACCAACCAAATACTTTGCGGTCAATATAGATAACAGTTTATTTTATTATTCATATTATTTCACTATTGTTGACACCATATTTCAAAAGTGATAGTTTCAGATCACATGATTATATCTACCCTTCGTTTACTCCATAAGAAAGAAAGCTTTTCTTCTATTATTCAATCATTGTAGAGCTTACAAAATAGGGAAATAGTGTAATCCACCAAGGTAAGATTGCTACTTTCCCGGGTATATGGACTGTATAAATATATTAAAGGTGTTTTAGTAACCTCTATAAACAACAAACTCAAATCCCTCATATGCAATCTATTTCACCACATATGCAGAAACCGTTCAGAGATAGAACAAAGAGTGTCCCGGTAGGGATTGAACAACGTCTGGAGCTCAATGTTACATATCTCTTGAGGCCCGAGAATCATCCTGTAAGAGAAATAATTGCCCTAGGTAAAAATATTTGCTTAAGGTGCGGCATAAGGGAGCGCAAGTATTTTTACAATGTTTATAGATTAGGAATTTTTTGGCCAAAACAGATCAAATATTTCTCCAGTAGCAACGTAGAGTTTAGTTTTCTGCACATGCTAATATCAACAGATCTTGAATATCTGTTAAGGGTGTCCTGTAATGTTGTCAAAACATTTTAAATAAAGAGAAAAAGGTTTTAACAAAATTACAGGACATCCTTGAAAGATATTCAAAATCTGTTGATATTAGCATGTGTATAAAACTAAACTCTATGTTGCTACTGAAGATTTTTTTTTTGCCAAAAAATTAAATGCTTTAAAAACTATAAAATTACTCGCGCTCCCTTCGGCCGCACCTTAATAGTTCACCTTTTGTGAGCTATTTGTGATCTTTGAGGACGGATAAAATGATATAAAGCTTGTCTTCCCTTCGTTTTTTCAATCTGTCGTCAAATGCGTTCTAAACGCCATCGCTTTTGGTAAGGTGGATAATTGGGCCTTTCGTAAGGCATCAGATTGAGGTTAAAATAAGGATCTGGACGCCTTCCAGAAAGCGTCATCCAAGATTGGAGCGGTTCATATGAATTAAAGAAAGCGACAAAGCCCGTTCTCCAAATATGTCAGGAAATCGTTTGACATCTCTCTTCCCTCATATATCATTCCACGCTTCAACTTATGGTGACGGGAAATCATATTCCTCCTGTTTATCACTAAATATTAAACCTAAGGTTATAACAAAAAACTCGATAAAAAAAACTTCCGTAATGACAGGCTTTTTGAACCACATAGCTGACGGATGTTGGGGATATAACCTCGCTTAGACCTCGCTCAATCCAACCTGTAAAGTGTATTTAACTCATATTTACTGTTTCAGAGAGGGAAAGACTATTGTCACCGTGAAAATATTCTACTACTAGTCTATGTTGAATCTATAATTATATGTACTCCCGATATCAAATAAATTGTTTTACAAATATGTATATCCGTCTGTTTGCCCATCTGACCATTTAAATGGGGCTATGACCAGAACTATTTGACATATTTCGTTCGAACTTGATATTTAGATCCTATGTGGAGAAATTGATATTTTAATTATGTTTCTAAAATTAAGATTAGTTTACTAACGACATTTTTTTTTTCTAAATTTGAAACGTTTTGAAAATGGCTTAAGTGATTTTGTTAAAATTTAATATCTGAAGATAATATCTGAGATACATAACATGAAAAATAGGATTTGTATATTTGAATTCTAAAAAAGTAAATACATTTTTTTATATAAAATCTAAATATTTTGAAAATAGGTTATAAAAGGGTTGTTTAAATTTTTATAGCAAAAGAGTGTTAGCTATTAATAATCCAATGTACTTTATATTTTTATAAATAGAAATTATTTATGTATGGCTTACTGATAACTGATGTTTGAAAATGTTGTTCCAAACTATGATAGATTACATTATGTGATAAAATATGTTCGATTGTGTCGTATCATTTATTTTACCTCTCCTTCATTTCCAGTTCTGTCCTTAAGATTGTTCATCTAGCTCTATACAACACCACTACTGGATAAATGTGTTTCCGCGTCTCTTTTTCGCGAGTTTTTCTCCAACGTTCGCCTTTCTGCCTCCTTATCTGAAGAAAAATGTGTTAGCTATGAGAGAAATACTATTGAATGCTTCAGGAAAAGAACCAATCAAGTCAAACTCAAACGGAGTTATTATATTATTTATTTTAGACCTACATATGACTTAGTGGTGTGTAATATATTTAGTTTGCATCTTTTTTTAAATATTGTATTGCAATATTATCTCCAAGCACGTTATTTTGTTAGAAATAATAATCATCAAATTGATTTGGAAATTTTTACTATTCCCAAAATTTTGTTAATACATCTACAAAAGCCAGATGATGGTATTTAAATACCGAAACGTGTCTAATTAAATTCAACAGCCTGTCTTAAACCAACTTTTGGTATCAAGGACCGAGGAATTAAACATAAAAATAAAACTTTGAAATCCCACATAGTTTCACATTAAACTAAAAAATTATATCCTTATTATGAAAACTTTATATTTTTAATTAATATTTATTTTTTATAAATTATGACATTTAAATTTATATGTAACACTCAATATGTTAGGTTGCTTCTGCTTTTATCATTCCAAAAAGATACACTTTAATTTGTGTAAGTTGTACCAATAAGATAACATCTATTTACAATATAATTCAACATTTAGAGTTTGTTAAAATGTATTCATAAATACATATCCATTTTGTACATATTATGTTGATCATTTTTATTCTGCTAGTTTGTGAATATAAAAATCGTTCATCCAGTTTATGTACAGTACATACATCTTTGATTTTTATTCAATGTTTAAATCATTTAATGATAGCACTGAAGAGTGTTTATTTTGGACAGTTTTATATCATAGATTTTTATAAAGATTTATATTTTACAAGACGTCATACTAAATAGAATCCTAAATGTAAAAAATAATGTATGTTAGCCGCCTTTGAAAGTTGCGAAAGGTGAAAAGAGGGAAATCATATTGTTCTTTATTCTGTGGAAGGTTTAGATTGTTCAATGATCAGGAAATCTAGCTTTCAATGTTATCTTCACATTTCCAGTGAAGGTAAAACTAAACTGTCCTGATGAAAGGGAAATGAGAAAGAGATTGTTTTGAGAGGAAGAGCTTTATTATTTTGTTTACGTGTACACATATGTATGTGTATATTATGTAAATTTGAATACACGAGGAAGAAAACACAAATAGTAGGCCTACACATGAAAACCAACATTTTGATCAAGTCATAAATGTGCTGTTTGTGTTGTTTTTTAATCAGGCTTTTACCAACGTGGGTGTCACTAATGCCCGAAAACTCACAGATGAAAAAATCTACAGATAATAAATGATGGTACACTCAGCTTACCGTGGAAACTAGACATGATTGATAACACTATGGCTATATATTAAAGCTACAACATATTTATTGTTATTATTGTTATTATTATTATTATTATTATTAGCACCCAGTCTTACTATCCATTCGGGTTATATGCACTTACGCTAATGTTTAATGTTAGGGTGATTGTGAGATGAAATGGAGGACCTACAGTTTAACGTGGAATCCGAACCACTAGGGAGACCTGGCACTCCACACATTCACAAGTTGTGATGAATACAAGTCTTGTCAGAGGTGAAGGAAGGGTTTGGTAATCAGACAAGTCTGTGCCGTGACCAAGGATTGAACCCCGAACTCGCAGCACAGAATTCGGACACCTTACCACTGGACCGCTACAACATAGTTAAAAACAAATGGTGCGATACACCACACAGAACTTCTATCGCTTTAATTCAGTAGAGATTTACTAAAAACTCGTAACACTTTTGAAACGAAATAAAATACACTGTTTCAGAAACACTCCACTGAACAATATAAATGTAATAATACACACTGTTACAGAAACATCGAAAAAACAGGATCATCTCTGTCCACCAAAAATCAAAACAATCAATTGCATATTTCTAAGCACTCCATAAAAACTGGTTTTGTTGGTTTAAAAAATATATATATATATATATATATTCCAGATTCAGATATGTCCAATTTTAACAGTATTACAGCTTTACAATGATAAGATAGTTCGTATCTCAAATAGTTTCGGATGGATATGTGATCAAAATTGGATATTTCTGTCTATGTTTAGTACCCTCAAAGTTATTTTCATGGAAAAAATGAAAATTTGCATTTTGTTTGTAGTGTTAGACAGTGTTTAAATACAACATTTAATCAAAATCGTTATGGTGGAGTTTGAGAAAATCAATTTTCTCTCTTTCTGCCCTTCAGTAAACTACCCCTAATTTTAGAGTTAGATATCTAATTCCGAAATATCCTCGAGGGGATCTTGCGAAAACCCCATATAACAAGCTTTAGCCCGATTGGTAAAATTGTTTTAGATATAGCCCGAGATAAATACTTTATTTATTGATTGATTTATTGATTTATTGATTTATTGCTAACTTTAACACTACATTAAGAAATATATTTATTCAACCTTCCCTTATTTTTATATTTTACAAACTCAGATATTAATCGGTATTTCAACCTTACACAGAATAAATTATGACTATCAGCTACTTTTGATCAGTCATTAAATAGTAATTATATGTCATATATATTGTTAATTTTGCCAATGAAATGAGAAAGTTTATGAACTCTCCTGCTATAACAGATTCCATTTAGTGATCACCATGAATTAAAATACTTTCATATACAAGAGTTCTGTTCAGCAATATTTTTATTAAACTCGTGACAAATAACCAAACAGTTTTTTGCGTGAATGCATTGTAAAACCATGTGAATAGCAGTACCAGTAACATTAAGCCACTGGCACAGTTTGATGTGCTGTATCTTCCAAGTGAACAATCTAACAGGTGTAACCAGTCGGTGGTGAAGAAATCTCCAGGAAATATTTGCAACACCACTATCCGTGGGGAGTTGGTACAATATTCTCCGTGGGAACGAATTGTCACTCCAATAATTAGACGTACCGTCTGGAATATCACCACTAATCAATTTGGAAATACACTCGACAAACATTTTCTTACGTGGTTAAGGAAATTCAACTTATTTCGCAAGAAGACCACTCAATTAAGAATACTTAGTCACATTTGTTTCAACCTGTATTTGTTGTGAACAGATAATTTTTTGAATACAGACATTTACCAGACACTGTGAACTGAATTATAGAATTCTTACAGAGCACCAAGTAAAGTAATATTCAAACCTTCAAGGTATAGTTTGTAAGATAGCAAATTCCAGTTTTGCCTCTGCTTTTTTTCGATATATATGATTCGAAGAGAAATGACTTTACCAGGAAACTTGATGACTCCACCTCCCCCAAATCGTATAAAAACAAAATTGTAATATGACTTTAAACTAATGATTACCATTCCTAAATATATTGATACACATCCTATTAATATCACAGCTGGTGGAGAGTACCTTAAGAAAAATAGTCGACTTAGGTCCAGTGAGTTGATTTATTAATAACCTTCTGCCTCTATAAGAGGTCAGGTACAGCCAACGAGTCCACTTAAACAAAATATAACGACGAGCTTTAATTTCTTCCTTGATCCAGTTTTGGCTAACCCAATGTTTGGTGTTGCCAGCTTAAAAACAATATATTTATGTCCCTCAGAAGAACATCGGTTATTGTTGGGTGCTTTAATTCTATTCTTCAATTTTTAACCAAAATAGCTTTAGTCCTGACCACTTCCAATTCTGCTACAGACTTGCATCTATATTTCATAAATGCTGTATAAAGTTCCTTGAACCCATCAACATGAGCGATGTAAAGAGTCACACCATATGTTACTCAAAGACAATTAGTGTTTCAGTAAAAGATGGTAATATAAGATCATAATTTGACAAGTTCTGCCTGCTAATAGTGAAAAATGGGCCGGATAATGGATCACCTTGACGTACTGCACATAACACTGCAATAGGTGCAGTTAATACAATTACAACTCGTAACAAACATTGTGATTTTAGGTACCTACAAAGTACGAAAACACAATATATGTGCTTTGTTCTGAACCCAAATTTATAAAGTAAAATTAGGATTGATATATTTATTGACGACGATAACTAACCAGATTCCAGAGAGACATGAATCATCTTTAAAAACTTAGTTCTGATTTCATTCCAAAAACATTTATAGAATTCACATGTTAGACAATCATATCCAGGAGCTTTAATTTTAATGGGTGCACAAACTGCTTCTGTCAATTCCACTAAATAAATGTCAGAGTCGCACACATCCTTTTGATCTTCAGATAAGGAGGGAAGGGAAGACCATTATAAAGTTCTGGTACTTTAATACTTGTTACTAAAAGCGAAGAAATTGTTTTCTTAAGATGTCCACAAGCATAATTACGAATTTTGCTGGGGTCAAACGTTATTTTATTTAAATAAACTAAATAAAGTTGAGCAAAACTTTGTCTAAGTGGTGTAAGAAACTCGGGTGCATGTGTATCATTATATTTGTAACGCTCTACAGATTGAATGTCAATGGACATACGACTGTAAGGTCTTCTAATATCTGCTTCATAAAAATGAAGAAAGTTATTTTCATCTGATGTCAAAATACCCTTATATAGAATCTGTTTAGCCATTACTTCCAATTCACTTATTTCAGCGTAAACAATATTGAACTTGTCAGTAGAGAATTAAATAAAAATTCACGCACTTCTGACTTAACTCGTCCAACCAAAACAATGGGTTTTTACTATGGGTCATAAAGGTTTTGAATAAAAACTAGCAATATTAATGGTAATAAAATTTGTAATGTTCATTCTATAACAATAAGTGTGCTGAGCCTCCAATATGCCTTGTTATGTTTTTTTTGCATCAGCATTTAAAACATCCAGAGTGGTCAGAAAAGGATGTAACTATTTTTGATTGTGTAACAGAATAAATCAAACTAGGATTTACATAAATGTGGTATAGCCATGAACAAGGCGCTTTTTTTTAAACCTGTATGTGTGAAACCTCTTTCATCAGGATGAATGTTTTTTATCAGACAATTTATTAAATAAAACTAGTCGCAGAATAGCCTGGCTCATCACTAGTTTAGTCTCAATCTGGTCTTTTTGTAGAACTGTTACATCACAGTTACCGGCAAGAAACACATGGTTTATATATATAGGGTGTTCCCGGATTAAACAGCTAAACTTTGGGAAATGGTAGTGGATCAAAAAACTAACTCAAAAGATATTTTGGATATTTGCTAGTTTTCGCTTTATTTTCGCCAAACAGCAAAAAACTAAATAGAAACAAATTGTAGGTATTAAATATCATGTTTTATTTATTTTGTTAAAATTGACGGCCTCCAGCCCCGAGACAAGCATTACACCTATATTCCATTCACGGTAGGAATTACTCTCTGAAAGGCCTTTTTTCCTACCAATATCCTACTATATAGTAGATTTATGGTAGGGAAAAAGGCCTTTCAGAAGTCAACTCCTACCGTGAATGGAATATATCAATGACGGAACGAGTGGCTGACCAATATTGTGCGACTGTTGTTTCTTCTCACTCTTGCCTTATCCTTTGTCGTAATGATTGAAGGTCATTAACAGAAACTTCATACACTTTTTATTCAAACAAAATAAACATAATAATAAAAGGGTTAAATCAAATGTACGTGGAGGCAAAGGCACAGGTCCAACACGACCGATTCATCTTCCAGGAAAATTATTATTAATCCATTGTTGAGGGCCCCCTTTATTTGCGTGGGAAAGTAGCGATAAAACATTTAGAAATACCCACTCTCAATACACCCGGTCGTAACCTGAGCATTGACCTCCTTATCACCAGCAAACCAGATTAAATGAACTTGTCGCTTAGCCCACGTGCCCCCCAATGTGGGTAGGAAATATTTTAAATAGATTAAAAGTGGTAACTGCAAATATATTACATAAAATATATAAATGCGAGTATTTGATGGTCTACACATAAGTGAATACCGCCCTACAAACTAAACTGACATCTAAATTAGTTTACGGTTATGATTATTATTATTATTATTATTATTAGCACTGCGTCTTACTACCCGTTCGGGCTATACGCAGTTACGCTAATGTATAATGGTAGGGTGATTGTGAGATGAAATGGAGGACCTACAGTTTAACGTGGAATCTGAACCACGGTGGAGGCCTGGCATTCCCCACATTCACAATATGTCTTGTTAGAGGTGAAGGAAGGGTTTGGTAATCATATAAATCTGTGCCGGGACCGAGGATTGAACCCCGGCCGCCAGCACAGAAGTCTGACACCCTACCCCTAGACCGCCAGGTCATTTACGGTTATGAGAATGTTTGAAAACTTTTTTTAACGCTATTTGTTAAAAGTTGTTATGAAAATTTATGTTCAAGAAGTATTGATTGAATTATATTTGAGAGTTTATCTGAGTATTCTTGAAATAAATAGGTTTACTTCCACACTAATTATAAGCCAGACATTCAAAGAAAATGAAATACTAGTCTGTGTTTAAAAAATGAAAAAATAAAAATTTAATTAATAGTTTATTAATAATAAAATGTAGAGATAAATTACCTTTAAACAATTTTCCCAACTTTGTTTTACATATTCTGTCTACTTTTGCCGTTAAATTATTGATTATCACCAGTCATTATTCCATATAATGGTTATTTGTTTCAAATACGAAATAAATCAATGTGTTTTCTTTCGAATTTGGAGATAAATATAAATTGGGATCTAGAGCTATTCTTTGATTCTCCCAAAAATCATATTAAGTGTATTTTTTTTCATTATTTTAATAATGTGTGATAATTCATTTGAAATGAAAATTTATTATTATTTTCTAGAGATAAAATAAATTTCTAAGCTACTGTAATTGATGACAACAGTGAAAATCTGTAGGACACATTTTTTTTAAACCAATATATTTTGGTTCTCTGCTGTTAAAACGCTTTCTCCGAGACCGAGCCTTAATTTGTTTTACAACAAGGGGAAAAGATTTTTAGAGCAAGGGCCTTAATTCGGTTTTGCAATAAGGAGACACGTATGTTGGAACAATTCTTTTAGATACGATACAATTGCATTTTCTTTTAACTAAAGCCAACTAAAAAATGTTTCGTAAGGAATATCTGGTCAATCTAAATGGAGAGAGTTGTGAGAATGGTAAAATTTATTTATTGGCAATTACCTATTAAATAAAAAAAATACATAAATTATTCCTTTTTTTGAGCGTGCATAGCTTAAAAGATAATATTTTTTTGAAACTTATACGGGAAACACACACAGGTAAACACATCCTTACAAACATTTAGGAGGGTGGGAGAAACACCTCGTAATATCACACCGGGATTCAAACACCAAACTTCCGTCACCAGCAAACCATACATGACTAAACTGCCCCTTTATTCACGAGCCTGCTGGTGCAGACTCATATAATTAAATTGCATGTTAAGATACCAATTTATAATATTTAAAACTATGTTTTTATCATAGATGATGTGTAGATTTAATATTTAATATTTGTGCTATTAATATGATAGTTAAAAACATTAATATGATCATTTACATTTGGTGTTGTTAAAAATGGAATCTTTTTGATTATTTATTTTAAAACCATAATCATTTACGTTTGAATTTCAAGGTTAAGGATAATAAAGGCGGTTTTAGGGGGAGTTTGATCGTATTGTCCTATACCCCCCTCCCTCCCCAAGATTCTAAATCCAACCAGTCCATTGCGAGAGTGACCACCAGTGTGGGTAAGTGCTTTCAGTTAACATCATCACAATAATATATGCGAGTAACTAGTGGGAATTCTTCAAAGCGGAGGTTAGTGGAACTCTTTTAATTGTAACTCTCTTTCTATTATTTAATTATAGTAATTTTGGTATTATTTTTAAAATGCTACTAACTACAACGTAGCAGCACTGCGGTCATTTTTATTTTATTTTCTAACTTTTCTTCAGTCATATTTATCTGGTTTCCATAACTTATTTGGACGTACGTGACCGAAAGCGCTGGTTTAGCGAATATGACGTAACAAATTAGAAATATTAAATAAGAATGCTGACCACTCGCAACAAAGTTGCTCTTGCTGGGTAATAAAGTGGCCAAATTGAGATATAAATGTATTTATTTTGTTGTCATCATGGCTGACACACTATCATCAATTTCGGAGGCAGTTACGCCGCACGACGATGGACCATAGCTGACTATATTTTCGGGTCGTCACTAGTACTTGTGCTTAGAGGGCAACCGTTGAGCCTAGGGTCCCGAGCTCGAGCTCTGTTGGGGGTCGCGAGACGTATCAGTCATTACCATCAGTCTAAGTCTTTACGGGTAAGGCAGTTCTTCCATGTGCGCGATCGTCCAATCTCTTATATTCCTTTTATACTTCATTTAACATCCGATTTTTTAATATCTCTTAGTACTTCTATTAAACCCAAATTATTAACCCTTCGTAATATTATTTGGAACCCACACAACTACCTTGCCGTGACCTTAACCCTCCCGCAAGTTATCCTGGCAAATCCAGCCCACTGGAGGGAGGGTCAGTGGCAATATTATATTTAAAATGATTAATAATATGAGGTATTTGTTTTAAATATTAGCAATATGTAAGATGAGAGATATGTTGATTCTTTATTTTCAACCCTTCCTGGCTATACGCAAATTTTCTATTTTATCTTGAAGACAATAAAAGTGGAGATGGAGTTTGTTTACTCTGAAAGGTAACAAGCAGTCTTTACATGACGTATTACACTATGAACCTATCTTTGAATCTGCGTCATAGTAGAAACGTGCAAGGTAAGCTTGCAACATTATTATTATTATTATTATTATTATTATTATTATTAGGACCGTGTCTTACTACCAATTCGGGTTATACGCACTTACGCCAATGTGTAATGGTGGGGTGATTGTGAGATGAAATGGAGGACCTACAGTTTAACGTGGGATCCGAACCACGGTGGAGGCCTGGCATTCCCCACATTCACAAGATGTCTTGTCAGAGGTGAAGGAAGGGTTTGGTAATCAGATAAATCTGTGCCGGGATGGAGGATTGAACCCCGGACCCCAATACAGAAGTCCAACACCTTACCCTTGGATCATCAGGTCACGAAGCTTGCTAAAGTTCGGGGTAGACGTAATGTAGGCCTACATATAAAAATATTAAATATGTGTATTTTATCCGTTATTAAGTTAAGGATGGTTACTCTCATAAACGATCTATCACATGCAGCTGTACCGTAGACAACAAGGTAATACCTGTAACGTTGAAACGTTTAGTTAAATTGGATTTCTGTGTCAGCGACAGTACTTTTTAGATAGACAAACGGAAACTTTGACTGAGCTATGACAAATTTAATCTTCTGCTTGAAGATTATGGAAAATTTTAAAAAGAATAAACCCTAAAACCCGGTACACAAGACACCAATTATTGTAGAGGATTTTTTTTGCACAACTCATTTTCTGTAATTTCTTGTACCTTATAGGAAATAATGCACGTCCAATATCACTCAATTTTACTGTAATAAAACTTTTGAGTTGTAAATATGGTAATCCTGTCTAAGATACGCTTACTTTTTACTTTCTTTGGACCCTTCGGAGAGAGGAAGTATTGTGATCGTCAAAAAAAAAAGTCTAACTAGATGTGTTGATGTATATCGACGTTCCAAATATCCCAAAAACTGAAAAGGAAGTTTTCAAGATACTGTCTGTCTGTCAGATCAGAAACCATTTTACCGATCGAGCTAAAACTTGTTATCTAGGGTTTACTTAAGGTCCCACCAAGAGGTTTTTGGAATCAGACATTTAGTCCTAAATTTAAAGGTAGTTCACTGAAGGGTAAAAAGAGAACAAATTGAATTTCTCGAAATTTGCTATAAAAAACTGTATTAGAATTTTACATCTAAATACTGTTTGTCATTATAAACAATATGGCGATTCCTATTTTCTCGTAAAAATGTCTTTGAGGGGAAGTGAGGGAAATTTTTCAATTTTCATCATCTATCCGCAACTATTTGAAATACGAGATAGCCCATCGTTATAAAGTTGCCTAGTACTATTAAAGATACAAATCTTTTATTTTAAATATATTTTTATAATACCAACAGTTTATGAGCTATATGCAAGTATATTTACTTTTTAATTCAGGTTTTTGAAAAGGAATTTTATTCTTATGCTCTTTGGTGGACAGAGATATTTCTTTTTTATCAATTTTTCTCTAGCGGTGTTCCTAATCCCTAATGACATAAATTAAGAAATTAACAGTATCTATTATTTCATTTATGACCTTTGATGCAGGGTTTATACAACAATATATAGCTATATTATTTCCTTTCACAAATCATGCTAGTTTTAAGTAAATGTCTATGTTTAAGATAAAGGAGGGAGAAAGTCTGTGTGGTGCACCCACAGTACCATTTATTTTCCCCTCGTATTCCTATAGCCATGTCTATTATTTAGTTTACATTATATTCTTATCTATCTTGGGCAAAAATTGATTTGCATACGGATAGTGTCCCTTCATGTTCTTAGTTAATTGCTATACACAGGGGTTAGGTACTGTTTTGTGTTAATTTTTTAAATATCTATATTGTTTGCCAATTTTGTTTTAGCTTTCTTATTAATTTTCTCTTATCATTTTTGTAAATAGTATTTTCCCACTGTTTCATATGACATTAATAACCGAGAGGGACATGCCGTCCTGGTTCAATCGCCTTAGGTGTAGACTATTCGTTGGCACAGACAGTGTGCTGCCTAGGGTGCACCAAAGGAGGTTGTTTACACGCCGTACCCGCAACGAGATGATGTGACGATAGCTGTTATTATTAGGTTGTATAGCTAACTTAAGCCTAATTTACCAACTCCTGGTGACCGTTGGGATAATTCCCCTTAAAAAAAAATACCCACGGCTCTGGTTGGGAATCGAGTCCGGGACCACTAAGTTCGTAGCCAGGTGCATTTACCACTACACCACGGGAACGGATGACATGGAAGTTACCTCCCAGTTTCCGAGAAAGATATTGATCTTATATATCAAACGTGACAGATGTATATCACATGACCTGATGTATGAAAGCGTTAAAGTAGAAATAGTAACTTTTCTGTCAGATAAGGTTCTTCATATGAAAATTTGACCACTTGTAAACCTATGCTAACAGCTGTGCTTAGAGGGGTGGGAAGAGATTGAAATTAAAAGATTTTACGGTGCAGAATAAGGGACGACTGTTGGAAACCATTTCAGCAGCTGTAACCAATCCGGAATGAATGGTGTATTCAAATGTAATGTAGGTCCTGCGAATGAAATTTAAATTTTGTTTGAATATACAACGCTCTGTCTAATTTTCAAATATCAAACGTAGCAAACCGACAAGTTTTCTCATATCCCCGGCAGGGCAGTGGAAAACTATTTGGGCTATTCTTACATACTAATTATTCTGATGGGTTAGAGATTAGGAAGGTTTAATTTAGATGAATTGTACCCACATTTGTGTGTAAAAATATGGTTGAAAACATTTTGGAAAAACCACTCTTAGTACACCCGACCAGAATTTGAACTACGATCGTAAGTCTAGTTTATTATGAGAGTGACGCCACCAACCATGTAGCCACCGTACAGGCTATCTGCATTTAAATACAGTAAAGTATTAGGGATGAATTTTAACCATTTTCTATTAGATAGTGTGGTAAACTATTTAAGAAAAATTATCTCACTAAATTTAGCTATGATTAGAATTTCAAACAACCTATCCCCGCAAAAACCAAACACGATTAAACTGACGCCGTCTAGGCTAAAGCTATGAAAACCTAAAAAAAATCCAGACCTTGTCTAGGTCTTACACAAAGTTAACCCACCCAATACTATAGGGAAAGTAGTTATTGTCATTTTGAAAATATCTGACCTTGGGATTATGATGGATCTTAACATTTCACTCAAACTGGATATTTAAAAGCTAAATGCTCTAAAAGATAAATCGTAATTTTAGCTCTCACTATGATTTTAAGGGTAGTTTACAAATAAATGATATTTGAAAATTCAAAATTTTTAGAAAATTACTTTACTGATTTTATCCAAAACGTATAGCAAATTTTTTTTAAACACAAACAACGCTGTATTTTTGAGTAAGTAAATCATTCTAGTGTTGTTTAATAATTACTGACCTTTGAAAAAATTTAATTTCTCTAAAACCAATTTTTTAAATTTTGTTCAAATTGGGTATTATTTAGTGTTTTCCTAATAAATAATAATGAAATATGTTTTGTTATTTAAAAATAAATATTTCCGTGTAACTTATAATATGGTCCTACCATTAATTTATTTTATGGAACTTGAATCATAATAATGATCAATGACGCTTTATAAGCGTTATAAAGGGATAGGTAGGGTGTTTTGAGAGGATTTTCACCCACTCTGATGAAAATAGAGTGTAGGAAACTCCCTTTAGAAACCTACCCAACTCTAATTTGGATCCTGACTCCTTATTCAATATCAGTCAAGCGTCTTGAATTGCGCGTTCACCGGTGCGAGCTGCCGGACTATTAAGAGCGATACTTAATTAATCGCTTTCGTGAGAGGTCAATGAGCTCCAACGTATAGCCATGGTTCTTTGAGTAGAACCCTTTTCGAGACACAACACAAAACGTTGTCGAGAACTGAAATAAATGACCGAAATTTGCTATGGTTTGAATTTATCAGAACACGACTTACAAACCAATTAAACTTGGAACAACTAGCCGCACAGGTGACCTGGTGATCTAGGGGCAAGGTTTTGGACTTCTGTGCTGGTGGCCGGGGTTCAATCCTCGGTCGCGGCAAAGATTTATCTGATTAACAAACCCTTCCTTCACCTCTGACAAGACATCTTGTGTATGTGGGGAATGCCAGGCCTCCACCGTGGTTCGGATTCCACGTTAAACTGTAGGTCCTTCATTTCATCTCACAATCACCCTACCATTACACATTAGCGTAAGTGCGTATAACCCGAACGGGTAGTATGACGTGGTGCTAATAATAATAATAAACTAGCCTCACCACCCGAGTGAAAAATTATTCAAAGTAAACTAGCAGTACACCCAACCGGGATTTGAAACATGATATTCCTGTCATCAGCAGTCCAGTCTAATTCTAAAATCACACCTTAGACTATTCGACCCCCAGAGTGGCTATTTCTTGTATTAAATTAATTAAAGTACCCCTTAAAGCCATGTTCAGACTCGAACAGAACAACGAACACAACACTGTTAGCAAATAGTATGAACGGATTTTTTAAACATTTTTCTGTAACCAAATTTATTGGTTGTTCTGTTCGTGCCCGAGCCACCAGTTGTCGTTTTTTGCCTGTCACATCAAAGGATGTTCTTGTTTCGGGTCAGGAGAAGTTTAGGCGTCTCGGGGAACTTCTCTCCGAACATCCAGTCATTGGTGGGACAGTATCTGAGTCACGCCTATATTTTGTCTTTTTTCCTAAGTAAGCCTACGTATTTCTTTTAGAAAGTGTATTTCCTCGTGTGTGTGATAAATATATAAATGAAGAATATTCATCTAACCACCGATATTGAAGCACAATGGAGCAAGATGGAAGAAAATATGAGGTAATCAACTAAGGAAACTTGTTGAGAACGTGTTCTGTTCAAGTTTGGAAACTCTGACCACGGTGTACAGAAAAACGAATATGTTATTTGGAAATGTTCACTAACATGTTCTGTTCGGTGTTCTTTTCTAATCTGGACACGGCCTTATATGGGCACTAGGAGCTAATGGGTTAGTTATATTAGGCTACATTTTTAAGGGGGTGGTTGGTTTAAGTGTTTTAATACGCACTCTGTGAAATACGTGTCTTACAATACTTTAATAAAAAGTTACTCGCAATGATGGTCGCAGGATCTAAGGCAAGGTCTCTTGCAATGGACTGGATTGTTTGTGATCGATATAAAGGGATTAAAATATCTCTAAGTTACACTTTTTCTTTGATGAAATTTCATTTTTACTCCATGCAAATGTGGTAACACTTCCTCTAAATTCTACATTCTCAATTCCTAATCAATGATTGTAGACTAGTCTAGCATGGCAGTCTTGGGGTAAAGTTCTTGCCTCAGGACCTGATGTTCACAGGTTCAAGCCCAGCTGAGGTTGGAGAATTTTTCTTGAATTATTAATATTCGTAGAACACCATCCTTCGGAGGGGAAGTAAAAACGTTGGTCCCATGTCGATTTCGTTATGTAAAAGAACACTGGAAGGTATGTGAGAATACCTTTCCCTGCAAACTTGGTCTACCCTTTCACGCTCGCTCATAGAAATTCAGTGTGGAAGGCAACGGATAACCACCACACTTCCTGAACTCCCCTTGCACATGGAATGTCTACCAGATTGTGCAGGCAGCACTAACCAGATGAAGGGCTGAGTGCATGTCCAGTTCCGGATGTAGATATCCCATCAAACCATCCTTAGGGTTGTTGACTTGATAAGACTGTATAGCCTATGTATACGGACAGCCCAAGCGGGTAGTAAGAAACTAACACAAAAAAATCAAATTAAATATTAAATAAACGCACTAGTATTTGCATGGAGAGAGAAGATGAAAGGTAAAATAATATCATTTAAAACAATTTACAGATGCACCAGACCCTAAA
Source organism: Timema douglasi (assembly GCA_901482245.1). Classification (NCBI taxonomy): domain Eukaryota; kingdom Metazoa; phylum Arthropoda; class Insecta; order Phasmatodea; family Timematidae; genus Timema; species Timema douglasi. The sequence goes on from CABEEJ010000268.1 coordinate 72,194, forward strand.
TTTAACCAAATATCAGCATCCCGAGTCAAAGTTGAGCATTACAATAACACACGCTGGTATAAAGGCTACCTTCCGATAAATTGAGATCTAACTTATTTCATTGACCAAACACGGCTGTTAATTAAAATGACTATGTCAAATTATCGTCGGGAGATAAACAGACACGCTGCCCCACCCCCTTCAAATATTGACGGAATTGGAGCCACTACTTCCTACGCGTCCATATTCCTGTTTCGATAAGATCGGCCCCCTTGCAATTAGTGCGTGAAGTACGATGAACTCCATGGGAAGCAATTTGTCGCAAATCAGAAGGTATATTTACTCGTATCAGCGAAGGACCTACGCTTGCTCTGTCAGCTAGAAACTGTGATGGGGGCATATATCTGGGAACTGAACAAATAGTAGTTGATTAAAATATGGATTTATAACTGAAAAAAACAATTGGTAACATAAAATAGTGCATACTTTTTCAAATATCCTAATAGATTTTGGAAAGAAACTTTCAAAAACCCTATCATTAAAGCACTCTTAAAATTAAATAAGCTTTCTTCAGAAAATATATATTATTTCATTAATATGAAACACACTTCGGATATAAATTATAAACAAAAATATTAAAATTATTTTAAAAAATAATTAATTTTCAAAAATCAGCCTATAATTAACATTTTAACTCAGTCGGTAGTGTGTATGTCTACTGAGCTGAGGGTCCTAGGTTCGATTCCCGGCATTGCCGAAACATTTATCATTGGTGAAATGTGGGTTTACCTATTCACAGTGATGAATTAACGGCTGGGGACTGGATGTTGTGCCTTTCCTTGTCTTAGGTTAGAGTATTTGGCATATGAAGCTACAACAGGCCTAGCAAGCCGGTAGTGGAAAATACGTGGGTTGAATAAAAAAATGACAGGCCATAGGCCGGGAACAGTAATGGATGTTAAGTAAAGTCAATAATAAAATAGCCTTAATTTATTTTTTAAATCAACACATACAATCATATTTGCCATGTAAAATACTCTCCAAACACTCGTATTGAACAAAATGTGTATAGCTCTTTTAGAAATAATTAGAACTTTCAGTATTTAAATAAATAGTCTTTAAATTTACATATGAAATTAAAATCATGATTTCACCTCGCGGTATGATCACTCATCTTTATGTTCAGGGGCGCAACAAAGGTCAAAATCTATCATAGTCTTAAGGACATAAATGTTCACGATAACAACTCTTTCTCAATTTTCTAAATTAAAAACACTAATTACCCGCCTCGGTGGCGTAGTTGGCTAACACGCTTGTCGTGTTGAGCTCGACTGCTGAGGATGGGGAGATCGAAGTTCGAATCTCGGTCGGGTGAACTGGGGGTGGTTTACCCTATGTGGTTTTCCACTCTCCCTCCACGCAAATGCGGGCTCACTTCCTCTAACTCAACCTTCCCAATTCCTAATCCATTAGAGCAATTAGTACTTAAAGCGTATAACCCGAACGGGTAGTAAGACGCGGTGCTAAATAATATTAAAAACACTAATTCAAGAGAGTAGATTTAGTAAATTGGTAAAGCCAGTTCATGGGAGTTTTGGAATATTTTGACAGTTGAAAAGCTACTAATAACAGCTTTGTATTTTTTTTCTCCAATCCTTACTAGCCATCCAGGAATAATTTATGAAATCACCTCTTTCAGTGAACCCAGACAGGTTTCGACTTCGGCCTAGCCATAACCAGGAAACCAAATTAGATGAGATTGACGTTTAATCTTTGTGTCTATGGGTGTGAGTATTTCTGTAAGAATCCGCATCGAAAATATTTCCTGACACATCAACAAGGCATATAAACCGACTCTGTTAGCAAAATTACCGATAAAGCATATTTTTTATAAGATTGATTAATACAGAGCAACCTTTAGGTAACTTCTTAACTGTCAATAAAGGCCCTAATTTACGTAGATCTACTATATAATGGATTAGGTCTATAATATGTATACGTCACTGTATCAATTTTAAAATTAATAACAAACAAACAATATGGATGGCAAGAAAGAATAGTTGGCATTCAAATTTTTATAGGAAGAGGCTTTTAGAAAATTCAAGCATATTCCTTTGCTGCCAACATTGATAACATTTTACTCTATTATTAGTCTTATTTTATTGGTATTGATAATTTATTTAAAAGGGGACAGCTGCAGATATGATTACGTGGAAATGTATGAACTAGTAGTTTTTTCAGCTGTTACATATGACCCTTTCTATAAAACTTGGACTGTAGCTCTACTACTCTTGATGTAATTATTTATATTCTTCAGTTCTCCCTTTTGTCAAATGGATTTAGTTTCAACAGTTTGGATCAGAATGTAGGGAATGTTAGCTAGTGTTGGTAGCTCTGCAGTCATTTTTCATATTTTCCCAGGGTTCTCGAAGGTTTGGTCAAAGTATAACTAGGAATATTGTGTAGTATCTTTCCCCTTACGTTTCATTAATCCTTGCAATCGTAAGGAAGAAAGGATAGAGTATATTAAACAAGGTCCTTTAAACGGGATAAATGAACAAGCCCATTTTGGGGGCAGAGGGGCCTTAGTGGGCAATTTAATACTTAAGACACCTTGGTTCAATCCCAGTCACATCTGACCTATGTATAGCTTACGTTAGTTGGTGAATGTATGGATACCATTACAGGTTCCCAATACTACAACAAAAAATGCCACGGTGCACAGCACAGACTTTATCCCTCCTTTAACTAGAAGTGGAGACATTAACTTAAAACTCGTAAGATTTGTGAAACTAAATAATAGATATTGTTGAAGAAGCATGATGGAAAATTAAGCATCCCATTCCACCAAAGGCCATATATAAAATAGTATACACTGTTACAGAAACATAATGATATAAAAGTAACATCTCTGTTCACCAAAAAGCTTAACAATCAACTCCCGATCTAAGAGACCTCAATTTAAGATATATATATTTGATAATAGCTTTGAAACTATTGGTTTTTTATTAAAATATATTTCAAGAGAATTTTTTTATTTTTAATAATTTCTTTAGACTCATTAGCATGAATTTTGAGAAAACCAATTTTCTCTCTTTGTGCCCGTCAATAAACTACTCTTAATTTCAGGGCTAGATATTTAATTCCAATAACTTCTCGGGGGAAACCTTATAAAAACCCTAAATACCAAGTTTTATCCCGATCGGGAAAATAATTTCGGCTCTAGGCTGAGATACAGACCGACATTCGTTAACGTAAAAGCATTAATTTTTTTTCCTGTTTCAGTGAGTCATGAAACAACATTTATCAAAATCTCGAGTTTTATTTGTTTGGCGATCAAAATACTTCTCTCTCCGAAAAATCTTGAAAAAATAGAAATTGGTTGAGGTCTTTAAATAAAAGTCTCTAGTTGTAGATTTTCACAAAAATCACAAAATGTCTTACAAAATATTATTACGAGGAGAATAAATATGCAACAAATTTTGAGTAACTTTTTGAACTGTCAGTAAAGGCCAAAGTTAGTATGAACCAGTTATATGAGATGTTACGGTTTTCAAGGAGTCTATAGTTGGTTAAAATTGAGTGTACAAGGATTTTTTTAACAGTGCATATACTGTTTGGGCGGTTTGTAAATCTCAGCTTTTGGATGTTCGCCATGGGCTAGTATCCTATCTAAAAGTTTACTTCTATGATAAAACAAATATTTGTTTGGTATAAAAAAACAAATCGAGGTCTCCAATAAAAGGTTTGGGTATTTTATCCACGCCATACGGACTAGCACATATGTTGTGAAACAGCTAGTGAACTGGATTGTATTTTTGGAAATGTTTGCGAGGAAAGGAAACTTAAGATAACAATTCCTGCTTTAACATTTTATTATAATGGGATCCACACACTCGGTAGATTTATTTTAAATTACTATAAGCACCACTATTAAGATAAATATTGACATGATAGATATTTAGATAAAACGGATTCTCACAATTATCCAAAACTACTATCAATATACATTTATTAAAAAGTATTTATTCGATCCTTTTATACAAACAGTGCTTATATCACCCACTTCTGTAGCCGCTTGGTCTAAGGTGCTACTCTCGCAACAGACCAGAGGGCCGATGAAGAGAGATATTGTGGTTCGATCCCAGTCGGGTGTATCGAGGATGGTTTTCGATAAATTGTTTTCCACTATCCTTCCACGCAAATGCATGTACATTTCTTATAAATTTAACCTTTCTAATTAAGCCGTATGGCTTAAAGTAACCAGTCTTCGTAACCAAAACAAATATTTTTGTCCATGTGATCCACATGTCCTTTGGGAAGCGATAAGGTGTAGAAGAAGAATAAATATTCATGGGGCCTTTTTTAAATAACGGTACTATATATCAAATGAACTATCCAAAGGACAAAATAAACACTCTGATTAATATTTTGCATACTTCAGGTATTTTGTTGAATAAATACAAGGCTGGTCTTCTCATTCTGCACGCCACGATCTAATACTAAATGGGTTAATTAACCATTTAAATTAATTTGAAAATTAAAGATGTGGCTGTATATATGAGTACATGCCTTGCAGGTCTACTAAACTAAAATAATCATTCAGTTACACTATTACGTACTTTTTTTTTACCAAACTCTTCATTTTATAAGTAAGGAGAAAATTAATTTTAAATTGTTCAAGTATAAACATTAATAATATTTACTCTATAAAGTATATATAATATTTAATCACATCGTGTCTCATTCTGTGTCAAATGCTCCAATATTTTAGCCATTATGAACCTTATATATAGTCCATAAGACTGGTTTCAAAAAAGTGACAAATGGAGGAGGAAGGCACGTTATTTTTTTGTGTTCCTCAAAGTGTATTATTAAGGAGAATGGGTGATATCATTGCATAAATTTCGGCCATCTGCGCAATAAATGCAATTTTCTAAAATGGTGGCCGACAGCCTTAATGTTTCGATTGAAAGCCCTTGGAGAAGTTAGTAATTAATATAAACTTGTTTCTATATTAAATATAATAGATTCAGCTTCAATAATGTAATAACAATCTTTAGACAAATTAAATAGTTTAGGAATTATATACTGTATCATAGTCAGATGCTAATAAAAATCTGAATTAAACTTTATGTTTGATATCTTATAGCTTGTGTACGAGGGATATTTTCTAGAATAAATGTAGTCTGAAAAGATAGATAATATATTTATCTTCAAAATCGCCCTAAGTTTATTTACTTTTGGCTAATAAATAACGTCATAGGTATGATTAACTGGACGAGTCACTACTCATCAAACACTGCACAGTCTTGCATTTTTATCAAATTCGGCTTATCTAATTTAATCCCAAAGTTAGTAAAATAAATCCATATTTTATTTAACATCACTTATTTTGGACATTTTTTAATATCATGACCATGCTATATAAATGTTAACCTTGACTTACCCAAAAAATAAGTTTTGTTTCATTTTTGAAAATATTCAATCATGAGCTAAAATATGTTAGCATAATTTATGGAAAGTTTCATCAGGACTAAAAGTGTTAAGCTATTGGACCATTTTACACGTAATGATACGTGTGTGATTATCAGTAATACAAGCATCAATGGACACAAATACCAAAATTTTTGGGCTCATCTAGTCTGATTTACAGTGTGTGAAAAGGTCACTGTTTGAATCCTTACCTAATGTACTCAGGGTGTATTTTTTATAAATGCTCCTTCTCTCTCTCTTTTACTCTCTACGCAAATGATGGTGTATAATAGAAAGACACGGTTGGAAAAAAATTTGAAACAACATTATTATGTAAATAAAACACTATTTTTTATATTACAATTTGACTAATAGTATATTTTCTTCACTTCTCACTAACAGTCTGGGTGTATTTTGTAAACCCATTCTCGTGAACACAGCCGAGGACGGTTTGTCTGACGTCATCAACCACCCATGTTTCATCTGGTTTTTCATCTTAGTCTTAGAAGCCAACGCATCCTTTTATAATCTCTCATTTGTAAACAAAAATAAACTGTTATTTTCATAATTTCTTGTGTTAGTTATGTAAAAATTGTTCAAATAAAAACATAATTCAAAACAAATAATTTGTTCTGAAGGTTTTCAACTTCCAGAAGTGACAACTCAACACATGGTCTTGCAGATCATCTGATTTGGTGAAGGTATGTGTGAGAGTAGATATGGTGATTTTGCGGGTTGTCAGATACCTACTCTCCTACAGACTACAGTAGATGGTGTGTACAGTACTCCACCGGTGCAGTAGTCGATGTCACACGATGTCCAATTACGTGCAGAGATTGACGCCTTTCCGCGATACATCAAAATGTGAAGTATGTCGATAAGTGCACTTGCTCCGATATCGTGTGGTTTGTTCCTGACAGTAATTATTATGGCTCCGCGAGGGGAATTTGATCCAATGGAACACAGGGCGCGCGGTTAGCAGCTCAATTAACACGCTCACTTGAAGCTCTTCACTATATCACGCGGGGTCGGTTGACACGGCTACCCCCTGGTAGTTACCTAAGAGGAACGAATCTTCACCGTTCTAGAGCTAGAGTGGCTTAGAGTAATATGTAAATACCATATATTTATTTTCCACTGACCTGCCTCAGTGGCGTAGTTAGCTAACGCGCCAGTTTCGTGCGAGCTAGACTGCTGAGGACGGGGATACCGGTCGGGTGAACTGAGGGCGACTTTTCCTACATGCTTTTACACTCTCTTCCAGGCAAATGTGAGTTCACTTCCTCCTAATTCAACCTTCCAATTCCTAAACCATTAACGTAATTAGTACTTAAGTGTATAATTCTAACGGGTAGTAAGATGTGGTGCTAAATAAATATTTTCCACTGAATTTCACTGTTTATCCCTGGGCAGTATTGAGTTTATTTTTATTTAAACAAACAAATGGGTTACCTTAATTGTTACCTACACACATCAAAGAAAATTAACAAATGCTCTTTTATTAAATCACTGGCCCAAATATAAAATATAAAAGGAAACACAATTTTTAATATACAAATACTTATTGATGATAGTTTACGTTTTATTAATTATGTGAGACTGTAATATTTTTGTTTTACTCTTATATTTGGTAAATTATCTAAGTAAAAGTATTATTTAACAGCATGATAAATCCTGTCTTGACTTGCTAATACATTGGTGGAGTTTGAAATCCTACCAGATACAACGAGGCGGTTTTCAAATATGATTCATCACTGTGGTTTTGTCAATATCTATTTGTGGTAATGAGGGTGTGCATCTTTAAAAATAATACTCTCCTCCTCCTAATTTCTTATATTAATTAATTAGTAGCCATGGAGCTAAACGTACAGTTTAAAAGAAAGGAACAAAATTTATTATTAAAGAGGAAAGTTGTGTATAGTATAATTTACAATTTAATCACGTAAGTTTATGACCGCAGATATTCTCGTTTAGAAATATACACATGAAAGTGTTAATTTAATTTATCACCACGTCTTACTACCCGTTTGGGTTATACGCTTAAGTAATAATTACGCTAACGGATTAGGAATTGGGAAGGTTGAATTTAGAAGAAGTTAACCCATATATGCGTGGAAGGAGAGTGGAAAACCATTTAGGAAAAACCACCCCCAGTTCACTCGGCCGAGATTCGAAGCTCGATCTCCCCGTCCTCGGCAGTCTAGCTCAACACCAAACTAGCTAACTACGCTACCGAGGCAGGTAGACGAAACTGTTGATATGAACATTCTTTAAAGTTGAGTAAAAAAAACTGTAAACATGAAGCACGGGTAAATTTGTTAATATTTTGGAGAATCAAATACCCACGTCGATATCTTCACGTTATTGCTTCTACTGTATATTGATCAGTTATATTATTATTATTATTATTATTATTAGCACCGTGTCTTACTACCCGTTCGGGTTATACGCACTTGCGCTAATGTTTAATGGTAGGGTGATTGTGAGATGAAATGAAAGACCTACAGTTTAACGTGGAATCCGAACCACGGTGGAGGCCTGGAATTCCCCACATTCACAAGATGTCTTGTCAGAGGTGAAGGAAGGGTTTGGTAATCAGATAAATCTGTGCCGGGACC
>CABEEJ010000268.1:80358-96487 GCA_901482245.1 Timema douglasi
CCCCCCCCCAACCACCAAATAGCCACACCAATCTATTTTTATCTTCCTTCCTACCACCCTCAACTCCCCCTTTACACTATAACCTCCCCTCTTCCCACACACACACACACATACACCAATATCGCTAAAATATTTAATAAACGCCCAAAACATAAAGGATTAGTTACAACTATAACAGATAACACTGAAGATAGTTTGAAAGTATATGTCCTACATTATTTTAAAGACTTAGGTACAGCTTAGGTCGAGATACGTAAGAACCGATGCTAATCAAGACCTGTGTAAAAGTAAAATATAGATGTGGCCGAAACACTTAGACAGTTAATAACTTGAAAATTAACACTTTAATTGAAACATTAATATTTAGAAGCTAAATAAAACAAACTAAATACTACACTTTTTCACTTTTTTTGTAAATAATGTCTCACTGGACGTCAGGCAAACCTCAACACGTTGCCCATCACTTTCCTCGGCATAGATCGTTTAGTCACGTGAAGATATCTTAGACAGAGGTATCACATCCAGGACCGGAAATAGAATTCTCTTCGTACACTGCCTTCTATATTGAATATTTAATAGATATTTTCAAAACCTAAGAAATAACATTCATAGTAAAGTAAATTAATATTGACAAAAAAAATGAATGTATTTTATAAAAGTTTTTTCCTATTGGAATATTACTATATTATTATTTTCTTTAAAATAATCTTCGTATGGCAGGACGATACTATGTTTGTACCACGCCGAAGCATGCACACATTCATCAGAACAGAACTATATCTCATTCGTCTTGGCATCACAATGCCTCAGTACTGGTCACGCGCGATGCCTTAGCAATAATTTGCATTGAATGAAAAACTTTCCACGTGTTTTGTGTTTTCATAAGCTCGTTACAAACTGCAGCCAAAGACTCGCAGGTAGATTGGCTTGGTACACACACTTTCTGAAATAGTACTGGTATCACCTTAACAGGGGTGTCCGAAATTTTAAAAATCGTAAGGTAATTTTTTTTGTGCTGAGCGTTCATATTTTTTTATCAGCCCATCTTAGAATGCCTTTAAGTTGTACGCATACGTAATATATCACCGCGTCCTAATACCTGTTCAGGTTGTACACAATTACTCTGATAGGGTAGGGATGAAGAAGGAAACATTTTAGAGGTAATCTACTCACGTGTGTATGAAAGCAGAGTATGAAACCATTTTAGAAAAATAACATCTTCAGTAGGCCTGACAGAGAGTTGCACACCGAACTCCCTGTCATCAGCACGCCAGTCTAACACGAGAGTGATGTCTTAGACCATTCGTCCATTGAAGTTGGTTTGCATATGTATTGAATACAATAATGGTCTAGGGCTAGATTATGTAGAATTTAGAGGAAATTTACCCAAATTTTCGTGGAGGGAGGGTGTGAAACCATTTAGGAAAACTTACCCCCAGTAAATCCGACCAGGATTAGAACCCCGATCTTATCGTCATAAAAAAAACTACTAAATTAATTTGGCATTTATCGCGCGCGATCACGAGTGCGGGTCTAAAGGCTCTACTATCAGGCTGGGCTATCCCCACATATTTACACTAATGGAGTAGTGGTGAGAAGACGTGGATTCGGGGGTGGGGGGCGGGTGGATCAAAGGGTCAGTTGCCCCCCCCCCCCNTGTTAAAGTTAGAAAATTAATGCAAAAAAATGAAAGTTCAAATTTTAGAAATAAAATACAACACAGATAAATTACACAATTTTGTATCTTTTTACGTTAAGTCGGGTCCACACGTGCGTTATTCGTCCACGTTTATTCAATGTTCGATAAGACTCACACAAATGTGGGAGAAATATTCGTTTTCATGCACAAATACTTGTCATGCATAGCAAGTAACGAACATTGTTCCACATAGAGACGGTAGACTACCACACATCAAAGAAGACTAATAATCGCCCGAGTGCAGTTCATCCACGAATACCGATATAGAGTATGTGTGGACAGCAGGAGTGATGGAGCTGTAGAGGGCTCTACCCCCTGGAAATAGTTTGCTGCTCCCTGGAATAAATCCCCCCTCCCTAGATATATTTCAAATCCTCGGATATTATCGAATATGAAGCTGAAAGATGGCCTTAAATAAATACTCCAAATGACTTATAGATGCATTTTATAGTCAAAAATGTTCCGTAGAAGACTGCTTCAAATAACTACAATAATAGAGGCATTTAAATGGCAGAAAAAGTCAGAGGAGGGGAGCTTTAAATAGCTTCCAAGGTCATTCAAATTTCAAAAATGTTTAGGGGAGGACAACTCCAAATAGCTACTAGATTCATGTCCTTTTGACGAATTTTCAAATAGTCTATTTTCTCAAATAATTCAATCTTCAAAATGTTGTCTGTGTAAGACCAGTTTAAAGATTATCTTCTAGAGGCATTTAACTATTGTAAATAAATTAATGGGAAAATCACTCTAAATAGCTTCGAGGGGCATCCAAATTCCAAAAATTTCTTGGTGAGGAACATGGTTATAAAATAATCTAATTTAAAAAAAATCAAGGTGAAGACTTCTCGTAGGTTCTAGAGTTAACAATTTTTCAAAAATTATCGAAGGAGGGCAATTCCAAATAGTTTATAAAAATATCTGGTTTTAAAAAATGGAAGAGGATGACTATGTTTTAAAACCGATATAAGATAAAATGTGAATGATAAATTATTGAATGGCATTAAACAGGAATCTAATATTGTAAGTAACTATGCTATTTATATTTATTACCCCCCTATGAAAATGATCTGGATCCACCACTGGAGTGAGTTAGGTAAGGCTTTGAAGAAGCACTCCCGAATTTTCTTGAAGAAAGGGTACAAATCCATGTTGACAAAATCAACTTAGTAACCCGGCTAGGATTCAGACCCCCAACCTTTTCTCTACCAGAAAACATACAATGCGAGCTTGATGCCTTTGTCTACATGCTCTTTAGTGTGGGCTACCATTCCCCTTTCTTCCCATTCAGGTTATCAGTAAATTCTACGAAATGATATTAGAACAAAGGACAAGAGAGTTGAATTTTAAGGAAATTTATTAGCATTAGCACAGAGTAAGTCTGAGAAATATTTTATGCAAACTTCGTACAACTCTAGTGCACCCAATCTGTATTGAACTTAAAAGCCCACAAGTCAAATTCATGAGTTATTTCAGATCATTACTGGTGTGCACATGGAATAGACCTCAATCTCGTACACAATCTGACTTTCTGGTGAAGATCTAAGTTCTGGAAGATCAGAGTTGGAATCCTAACCGGATGTACCATGGGTGTTTTTAGTCAAATATTTATATTTCTTCTTAAACGCAAGTACTGGTACATTTCTTCTAAATTATAAGTATCTCATTCCTACTATATTAAGGTTATATATATATATATATATATATATTTATTAATATATATTTATTAATATATATATATTTATTAATATATATATATTAATATATATATATATATTAATATATATATATATATATTAATATATATATATGTATTTGGATAGTAATCTTAAAAGAAAGTATATACATGAGTGAAGCAAGATGGAAAGTCGTTATGCTGACAAATATTTAAATTTGCAATGTTAACTTTAAAATATTGTAATAGTAATATATTTTTTTAATTTTAATCTGAACCATGATAAATTCAGTACATCACATTAAAAATGTGGGCACTCTTAACATAGAAGAAAATTAACACCCTTAGAATTAATTTTCAAAGTATTTAATAAGAAAAACAATCTCATATTTAATAAATAAACATCATGTTTGTAAGCCTTTAAATGAATAAATTTTAATTATTTGTGATTGATGTATTTATTAATATCTTTAAAAATTGCATATAAATAAAACATGTTTTAAAGAACAACCGTGTGTTTTACTAAGACAAGTTTATCATTGTATTGAAGGATTCTTTTTTCTACTAAAATATCAATTATTAATTTTATAATTATTAAAAATCCTTATATGTTTTTAAAAAACCCAAGTTTGTGGATGTACATTCTAAATGTTAGGCTCACTAGTCGTAATTGCCGGTGATGGGGAGGAGGTTAGGGTTTGAATCCCGGTCGGACGCAATAACATTCAAATTCACCGTAAAGAAACATTTATATTACAGTAATTTTAAATTTAATTATAGTTTTACTCATTCATGTATCAATTTTAATAATGACTATTAATCAGGACTCAAAATGTATTATAAAATGTCAAATAAATTTGTTTGTGTATTAATATCGAGCACCTAATTAAAACGAAGTAATAGCTTCCTTGCAATTCATCTAATAAACATGATTATATTAATTTAATTAAATTGTACAATTTCTCGGAGAAGGATTCTACTGAAATTTACTGTTAAATTAAAAGAAGATTAGTCATCGCATCATCATTACAAGTTGCTTCATCTCATTCAATTAGAGATATTTTTTTCATAACTACGAAAGATAAGACTAGCGTCAGAAAAAAAGAGGTTGCTCGCTGAATAATTGGCTATTAAAACATAGACAATGTTGAGTCAAGAAATTATTTTAATAATTGGTGTGAATTAGTTTTGAAACTACTCACAATAGCATTTAATTTTAAATAAACTAATTTAAATACATCTCAAGAATCTATGTCAGATTTAATTCAATTGATTAATGATTTAGTCTTGTCTTGATCTTAAATGCTGCAATAATACCCAAGCTATTATATTTGCTAATCATCGTTAAAGCCGTATCAAAATATAATATTTTTTAATTTGAATAAGGACACCTAAACACGAGAAACCAACCCTGAACACTTTGGCTAAGTACGCCAGTGCTCTTATCAACTTAACTTTCCAGAAGTAGGTGACCTGGCGGTCTAGGGGTAAGGTGTCAGACTTCTGTTCTGGCGGCCGGGGTTCGATCCTTGGTCCCGGCAAAGATTTATCTGATTACCAAACCCTTCCTTCACCTCTGACAAGATATCTTGTGAATGTGGGGAATGCCAGGCCTCCACCGTGGTTCGGATTCCACGTTAAACTGTAGGTCCTCCATTTCATCTCACAATCACCCTACCATTACACATTAGCGTAAGTGCGTATAACCCGAACGGGTAGTAAGACACGGTGCTAATAATAATAACTTTCCAGAAGTCGTACTTTTCCTAGGGTCATACTTTACTCACATTTTAAGGCAAGGTCTGTGGTGAACTTGCGGAAATCACCGGCTACGTGTAAGCAATTAATTTTAAGATCGCGAGCTATCAGATAACGTAGCTATCTTCAACTCTGGAGGGCTATATACTTCCAATATTACAATGACAACTGTATGAAGGCGCATATTTTGATGGATTAAATAGCCAAACTATTATAGTTGTTAATTAAGGTTGATTATTCATCAAATTATCATATTCTTTAAATATAAAAATGAGACATGGACATGAACTATGAGTTTATAATAACTCTGGGGGTGGGATGACTTCTGGAGAACTTAGTAGTAAGAACACTGTTGTACTAAGACAAAGTCCAGTATTCAATTCCTTTGCCCATGTGTTATATTTCAATCTAAATTATTATTATTATTATTTAGCACTGCGTCTTACTACCCGTTCGGGTTATACTCTTTTAAGTACTAACTACGCTAATGTATTAGGAATTGGGAAGGATGAATTAGAGGAAGGGAACCCGCATTTGCGTGGAGGGGGAGTGGAAAACCATTTAGAATAAAACCACCCCCAGTTCACCCGACCGAGATTCGAACCTCGATCTCCCCGTCCTCAGCGGTTGAGCTCAACACGACTAGAGCGTTAGCCAACTACGCCACCGAGGCGGGTCTCAATCTAAAGAATATTGATCTTAAATGGTAAATTTAAACCAAGCTAGTAGATTTTCCGTGCGGGTATTTCCCACCACACCTTACTAACAGTCTAGGGTATCAGCGTCTTACTATACAAATGGAGTTATGATGAGTAAGACAAAATTAAAGGAAATGTAGCAGTAGTGCGTGAAGTGAAAGTGGAAGACAATTTTTCTTTAAATACCCTCAGAACAATTGAATTGGTCTCAAACCCTGATCCCCCATCACTGGGTAAAACAACAAGATTAGATTAACTCCTTTGTCCACGTATCAATTTGTGATTTTTTTTTAAAGGTTAATATTAACTATAAACCGTATTTGATATACTCCACCAACATAGCATATTGTAAGCATGGTCAGGCTGTTTGAATAACATACAAACAACAATGTGTTAACCTGCTTCAGTGGCCGCATGGTTTATGACGTCACTTTCATATTAGACTAGACTACCAATATCAAGTAGATCCATCTTCGAATCCCGTTTGGGAGTAGTGACGGTTTATTCCCTAAATGATTTTTTAACTCGCCCTGCACGCAAATGCGGGTCCACTTAATCTAAACTCAACCTTCCTCATCCCTAACTCATTAGCGTAATTAGCACTAATGCGTATATTCAAAACAGGTAGTAGGACACAGTGCTTTAAAAAAACGATGCGATGTCTAACGCCTTGAGGCACAAACAATAGCTTACAAAAGTACTAGTTACCGAACTAAATTTAACTTTGACAAAGAAAACAGCAAACTACTCACCACGCAGCCGATTTAGTAGAGTGGCTTTTATTTTAACTTCAAACTTTCGGGTTGTGTATAGTTTAACTCCATTAAGACTAACCCTTTCTTCTTTTACGCCAGCATAGATGTAAAGAACACACATTGTTGTAGCTTACATGTGATATATACACTTTTATCGAATGCTTGGCTCAACGTTACGTCCGACTGAACTTGTTGCATGTAATTCAACAAAGCGTATTTGGCACGAATCTACCCATGAGATGTATTTTAAAAAGGCGCTTATACCCACAATCAGAATAATGTATCGAAAAAATCTGATAATTTTTGTTGCTCCCTAGTTTACTTTTTATCCCCCATCATTGCAGCATACTTAAAATAGAGCCAAATAGTGTAATGACAAAATAATTTTGAAAGTATTAAAGTATCAAAGCGGGTCCATCAAATTTCCGAAAGAGAATTATGAGTATTATATTTTTACTATATTTTAGGCCTATCTACTTCAGGTTCATTATAATATTAACCAACTTAACAAAACCTAACCTTCAATAATTGATAAGAGCATGGAAGGTTGCGCATTGTTTGTAAAAAAAATTGTCAGCTATTACTTAAGAGTATATAAAATTATAGGGAACTAAATTAATGATATTTGTTCTAAATTAAAAAAAATCGAAAATCCATCTCCTTTAGGTTTTGTCTCTTGGCCTATACTAAAAGTGTGCAAAGTTTCATCTTTCTCAGTCATCAAGGGCAGCGACTACCGACGTGGGGTACGCGAAAATATTTGAACTGTGTTGGAAAGAGCTAGATATGGCAGCAGTGTAAGACAAATATCAGTAAAAAGCTATGAAATTAATACAACGATATGGTGAGGGGAGGTGCGGGTTTTCTTCCATATTTGACCTTGAGAAAATGATTTCAATATCAAACATAAAAATTTTTTTATAATTATTAATAAATTAATTAAATGTGCTAGTTTTTATTGAAAATTTTGCATTTTGAATGTAAAAATATATGCACTTTTTATTCGCCTTATTATTTATTACATTGTTTTTTAACCCCATCATTAGCCCATTTCATTTTCAGTTGCAACAAATAAATCATAAATAACTACTACTGTAGTAATTAAACATTTTGATAGTAATATAAGGGTACAATTTATGGAAATGGGCTGCCAAGGGGTACGCAAGCAAAAAAAGTTGGGAACCGCTGATTTAGGGGATTCTAAAGGATGTAGGAAGAGATGCACACACATTAGGAAATAATATAAATAAAATATTTTGTGTGTGGAGTTGACAATAAAGAATTAGTTCTATATATTGGGACTAGTTTCCCACATGCGATAAGTCACTTTGGTTTTCCCATCACTTATTTACACTAACGTGGGAGCATTTCCTCTAATAACCCTTCAAATCTACCTCATCAACTAATCCATCTGTTAGAAATATTTTAACTTAAAATAATTCAAGTTAATATAACATTATATAAGTTTAGCATGATCTTTTTTAAGGTGGAGGAAGGAGGAATATTAATTAAGTCGTGTGATTTTTCAGGTCTTAAGGAGAAAAATCTTTGTTGGCCTAAATAAATCAAATACAACTGTTTGGTTTCACTCTGTTTCCCACCTGTTTAGTTTGTTTCGTTGCAAAATTAGAAACCGTGTCAAAACTGGAAACAGGGTCCTTTTCTCTCCACCCCAAAAATACAAATTCTTTTTTTAGCTCTAGTAATGAGAAGATGGTCTCAATTTGTCGAAAACAACTCGTTTTCACCTCGAAATTGATTAACTTTGAAATTATTAGCAGTGAACAGTGAATTAACATTGAGTATCTACCGTTAACAGTGTTATTTAGTTGTTAATATTATAGTATGTAATTAAATAATTTTATAAAACGTGGGACAGTTAACATTTTAGTCAAAATATTCTATAACAAAATTATAGCATGAATACAGTATTAGTAAACTTACGAGTTGTGAGGTTCAACGACATTACACATTAAACAATTACTACATACCGTATATTATTTGTATCATTTTTCTACACATTCTTATTTCATTTTTTTTTTATATTTGTCATAGGCATCGCAGAATTTAACCAGATCATTTTCTCTTAATTTAAAAAGTTTATTTTCAAATGCCACCAAGCTCATGACACCTATTTAAGAACTGTGGATAATAATATGTGTGTCAAATTAAACCAAATCTTTGTACTGAAGCAATATTTTGTTTACTTAGGCCCAAATATTAGTTATTTTTGGTCATAAAATCTGTAAAACAACTTAAATAGACTCGCGTTCCTTTTTCCTCGCACTTTAAACAATTTAGAAATATACCATGATATTTAATTTGATATAAATGGTATCTCTAATATAAAATTTGTTATAAAAAATACTTCCTAATCCCTGCCCTTTTACCCACTCTCTTTTCTGTCTAAATTTTAGTCCGCAACAGGAGCAATCAGAGCGCCGGCGTCCTGAGTTTGCTGAAGTGGTTAGAACAAAGTTAGTAAACCTTGCGGGACTCCTGATTCAATAACCCCTTAATTAAGGCTCTCTCCCTCCTCAGATTAAGGAAGTGTCCTTAATTCCTTTCCAGCCAATTACTAAACTCCAGACCACAAAACGAGCCCGACTAGAGAGACAAATATCACTTGGAACAAGGTATAGTGTTTAAATAGTTGTTTCATTATCAAAATATGTCCAATATAAAAACTATAGTTGTTCTCATTTATTCGTTCAGGTAGATTATTTTGTGATGAATTAAATATCTCAACGATTATATTTATTAGTTACGGTTATAGCCGTATCTAAATACCATGTTCTTTAAATTGAAAAATGACACCTGGATACCGGAATCTAACCCAGGGCCTTCGGTTTATTATGCCAATGCTCTCTAACCACTGAGCTATCCAGGAATCACCCCATGCCTAGGGTCATTCTTCACTCATATTTTAAGGTGGAGTTTGTGATGGACGTGTGGAAACCGTCAGCTGCATATGAGATAAGGCAGCCTCCTTCGACTCGTTCATCACAGGCTCTGCCCTAAAATATGAGTGAAGAATGACCCCAAACACGGATCAGTTCCTGGATAGCTAAGTGGTGAGAGCATTGGTGTATTAAGCCGAAGGTTCCGGGTTTGTTTCCCATGTCCAGGTGCCATTTTTCAATTTAATAATTATATTATTTTGTGTTACATATTGTAGCAAGTAACTTTTTAAGAAAATATTAGCTAAGGCCAGAATATTTGTAAATTTTATGGCTTATCTTTTTTTCCCTTGGAAAAGAAATCAACTATTTTTCCAGTAGAAACAAAGAGCTAAATTTTCTTCCCGTGGTGACCTCTACAGTTGTTGAATATCTGTCAAGGGTGTCCTGTAATGTAATGACAACTTTTTCTCTTCATTTGAAAAGTTTCTCATCTAATAGGACTAATATGCTCATGACTCATGACATTTACTCAGGAACTGTAGAGATTAATATATGTTGAAAATTAATCTTTATGTTTCTATCCTACTTTAAAAGTTTGAAATAAATATTTTCCCACTCATTATTCACATCCCGACAATACTACCCGCATGTTAAGCCTAAACTAGCAATCCCATACGACGTTGCTCGTGACCCATCTACAGATTCAAACACTTGTTAAAAATATCCTAAATAAAAAGCTAATTAAAAATGTAAAAATCCGGCTTAGAGGTACATTCGAACCCCCTCCCATCCACCTATGTTTAAAATGTAAGATCTCTGCATACCGTAGATTTGGCTGGGCATCGCACACAAACAAACAAACACACTCACAGAAAAACACTTCCTTTTATTATTATAGATAGTTTAAAGGAATGGGGATGGTTTACTCTGAAAGAAATGTATCCGCATTTGATTTGAGGGAGAAACACTTTAGGACAAAACACTTCAATATGGCCGGCTGGGGTTCTTAATATCATCCCGACTCAAATAAAACAAACTAGACGAAACTACAGCCTTGGTCTACGAGTCCACTAATGCGGGCCCCTCACATTTAAACAAATTAAAAATAAAATTTGCAGAAAAATATGTTATAGTTATCATAACAATTTACAAAATTTAAAATTAACATCAACAGTATTCGCTTCGTTGGCCGCGTGGTCTAACTCGTTACTATCGCAGTAAACTAGACTGCCGATGATGGGGAGATCGAGGTTCGAAACTCAGTCGGATGTACTGAAGGTGGTTTTCCTAAATGATTCTACACTATTCCTCCACAAAAATATGGGTACACTCTAAATTTGACCTTACTCATCCCTAACTCATTAGTGGAACTAGTACATATGTCTATAACCGGAATGAATAGTAAGACGTGATGCAAAAAAATTAAATGTCTTAGTTGAATTTGAAGATAAAATCTCTTTAACGTCGACTTTGACAAACACGATAACCTTCGCATCCTCAAAACATTTCTAAAACAGAAGAAAACTTCGATATATTATGAACAAATTTGAAAAATTCCCTAAATAGCATATTTTAGTATATTAACTTTTTTATAATAGCTACTAAAGAGTATCTTAGCACTATTTGTTTAAATGACATTAATAAGATAAGCATGGATAGATTTATATATGTCTTTATAAAATAATTACTTTGTTTTTATTATTTAAATCTTTCTCTTTACCTAGATGCGCTTAATGGATAGTATACAAAATTAAAAGTAGTGTTATGTGAAACCAATAAACATCTTATCAATTTAGCTTCATATTTAAAATGTGACTTGACACATCCCTAAAGAGAATTATAATTAAAGATATATGTATATATATCTTATCAAGTATAGTCCTACCCATACCCACTTTGGTGGCCACATGGTTCAATAAGGGGTCGGTAGCGTGTATGAGCTTGTGTACCATGTGGGGTTAAAACATATTTGGCTGGGCTGTTTGAAAAAAATATCGAGCAAAATATTTCAACTTAATATGTATCATGCACATAATGTATTAATTAGTTATTATTGTTTTTATGAAAAAAATTGTTTGTTTTCAAAAAAAAATTGTGGCCCAGATAAAACTAGTCTCCTGGCTGGATCCGGCCCATGGGTCGTAGGTTGCCGACCGCTAGTCTAAGGCGTCACTCTGGCTATAGACTGGCTTTCCGATAACGTGAAGGTCAGGGTTTGAATCAAGGTCATGTCCACTGAGGGTGGTTTTCCTTAAAGGATTTTTTCACTCTTATTTCCACGAAAATGCGGGTACACTTCCTCTAAAATATAGCCTTCCTCATCGCTAACACATTATCGTAATTAAAAACATAGGTGTATAATGCGTATGCGTAGTAAGACACGGTGATAAAATATAAAAGTATATATATATATATATATATATATATGTCTTATTAAACGAAAATTATGTTTCAAGCATTGACCAAAGGATAATTTTTAACATTTCATATTTTTCAGTTCACTAAAAATGTTTTACATGTATTTTAAATTTAAATTTTAAAATTTACAAACGTTGTTAAGAGCATCTAAAGAAATCTCAAGCCTGTGCTACATAGTTTCTTAAGCTATGCATAATAAATAATGTCTATAGGAGTCGGTTAAACCAACAAAAACAAAAAACAAAACTAACGTGATCATCTTCTTTCAAAGGAACATAATATATTCATAGGCCGTGCGCTGAAAGCACATTTTCCCATGACGGATGAGTGCACGAGTTGAATACTAACAGCATTTCATTTGAAGTTAGGTTACTCGAATTATTAATTACATTTGCGTTGAGGTCGGGTGGAACATTTAGCGTGCTTGGTGTTTACTTGAGAAGATGCTGGGTCCTCTCTTCTAAATGAATGTTTAGAGAGGTTGGGTTGTATTTTCCTTTTTTAAGAAATGCCCTTACCCGTCCGTATTTATGTGCACGTGGTTTAAATGTCAAGCTAATCTAGTTTGTTGTTTTTTTTTGCTGGAGATGAAGAGGTCGGAGTTCGAATCCAAGTCGATTGTAGTGATGTTGTTTGCTTTATAAATGGTCTTCCACTCTCCTTCCAAACAAACGCTGGTATATTTCTTCCTTACTTCCTCAACCCTAAATAAATAACGTAATTAATTTAAGATACTTGACCTCGGTGGTCTTGGGGTAAAGTGCTTGCCTCGGGACCCGATGTAAGTGGGTTCAAACCCAACTGAGGTCGACGAATTTTCTTTAGAGATACAAATCTTTAGCACAACTTCCTTCGGAGGGGAATTAAAGCCGTCAGTCCCATGCCAATTGTTAAATTTAAAAGAACCTTGGATGGCGTGTGAGAATACCTTTCTCGGCAAAATTGGTAGGGTTTCTCACTCTTATTCATAGAAATGATCGTGTGCTGATATAATAAGTCGGTTCAAAAATCGCACGTTAAATACCACAAATAAATTAAATAAATGAAAAAAATATATAACTTGTGTACTTATATAATCAGTTGGTTTAAAAAAATAACGTTTATTGCCTCAAAATAAAATAGTTATATTCTCGTAATCCTATAGAGTTTGGATATAAAATCCTAAAGAAAAAACGTTAGCCAAGAGCGTATCATGAAAATATGCCTTTTCAAAGTATGAGATAATTTATTAATTACTTGACGTTCTTACTCTCATTATTCAGTCCTCTTCTTTCCACACTTCCTTTCTATTCTCTCCTGTACCATTAGCTTTAAATAATAATGAGCCTGCAGCCTTTAAGAAGGCCACTTGTGAAAATTTATAAGGTTATTTAATGGTATTTCAGCATTTTACTTTGCGGATTTCGATATATTTGAACAAAATCGAATTTTTCTTCTTCACATTACAGAAATACTTTTTCCCTAGGTAAAAGATAAAAATTACTCAAAATATTCAGTACCATAGTCCAAATTGCGTACATTTAACTTTTACATGTTTGTATTCGAGCTGGGTTTTTTTTAAAACTTAATTCAACGTTTAATTGTGATCATGACACCAACCCAGCACATGTCTTACGATAGATTTACCATGATCTTCGATACACGGTTTCACCAGAAATCACTTGACAACAGCGAAAATTGACCAGTTAATTTTTATTGTTTGTCTTTTTTTTTTTCATTTTACAATCATTATTTTTAATTTCATTGTATTTTTTAATGTGGTAAAAAACTGTTTACTCGTCTCAATTCCTCTGTTTTTTTAAAGTGTAATACAGAAAGTCGCAATACGATGTGACACCTGGTTGGAACTGTAATAGCCATCTAAGTTAGTTGTTATCCGCGGGGTGAGATGAGCTATTACGGGAGCCGCCTCAGTAAGCGAGATATCGCCGCACAGACGTTCAGCTCTAACGCTATATTTAATCCTATAATATGTTGTTTCAAAATATGGTTCACATCAAAATACAGTCGAAAAATTCCAATAGTGTTCTTTTTCCTTAACACAGTTTCATTAGTAGAAAAAATATATGTGAGTTTGTAAGCATATTTGTCGAGTTATGAGACTAGTCTTGATGAAGGCTCTATATTTACCCTTCCGTTAACAAATACAGTAATTTTACTATAGACTCACAACATAAAGTTTTAAGATATTTGAGAACACCACATAGATCCAAGAAATAATATAGTTTTCAAAGGAAGAAACTTATCAGACAGCTATTCCACCGTTGCTTCTCCTTCTAATAGAAGAAGTGACGGATAAATATTATACATATTTATCAAACGAAGGTTTGGAAGAATCAAACATAAGAGAGATATACAAGTTTAACAAATCAGTTTATTTGAATTTTAACAAGTCGATAGAATTACATATGGTTTAACTAGATCTTACACTAAACAGTCCTTTGTTAATTAAGATAAATTAAATCGATTACTATAGACTTAGTTATCTCTATAGGGAACAATTGAAGCGAACACCTAGGTTATACTTGCAAACAACACAAGTAAGGTAGAGTCTATATTACGAATGGAAGTAACTCTTTTAAGTAGAACTAACACACATTCCACTACGAAGGTGTGTCTGCCTCAAAAAAACAGCAATATAAATAAGAAGCTAATATTAATTTAAGGCTAAGCAACAATATATTACAGCTATCCAGCCTAGCAACTACTAGACTTAGACCTGAAAGGCATATACATGAATTATAGTTGAATAATAGTTAACGATATCAAATTATATAAAATCCTAGTTTAAATAGTTACTACGTTGGTAGTTAAATGAGCTAACTAGCAATAGCTAACTCCATAGTGAGTAACAAAACACAAAGATTAATTTCCTAGAAGAGAAACTATCAGTTTACAAACAGTAAATGTTGAGCTACCAGGAATCTAGGCTGTTAAGATACTATGGCTGGTCTATTCCTAATTAGTACTGACTGGACATTCAATATTATATTTATACTTCCACCCAGTCTAGGGCACAATATAACTAGTGCATACAATAATTATATTGACTAGTACAAACGGTGCCTGAAGGGGGCCGGAGACTATACACTATACCCCGTGGGCCACTACTATGATCTAGTAGCGCTCCCATAGTAACATATTTTAGAAATTTAATTTCGTATTCCTCTGAATCCACTTAATATCTTCTAGTCACACTTGACTTCTTCAAAATCGACTGTTTCTGCTCCTGGAGTGTTAAGTTTAGCAGCGCACTCAATCAGTATTCTATCTTCCTCATTTTCAATTGATTCTCGTCTAACTTCTCTGTTACTTCTTTAATGGACGTGTTTCTTATTTCAGCTAATCCAATGAGACACTCCGAAATTGCGTTATGTAAATTAGGTTATGCTAACTTTTGAATCTGCCATATGTTTTACCAAGTTCTACTACTATAACAATTATACAACATTTTTCTAAATTTCTCAATAAGGAAAGTGGGTGTATGAAAATATATCTTATCAACTATGATGGGTATTTTTTATTTTTGCAACGTAAAAATGTACACTATAAGAAATATTAGGGACTGTTATCAGTCATAGACCTAATTAGATAATTTAAAAAAGCGTTATATACCCTGATTTCCACCATTCCATTGTGTGATCCTAAGCATTAAGTAAGACATAGCATGGCCTTACAGTTTAGGGTGTCAAGACAGT
Organism: Timema douglasi; assembly: GCA_901482245.1. NCBI lineage: Eukaryota > Metazoa > Arthropoda > Insecta > Phasmatodea > Timematidae > Timema > Timema douglasi. The sequence continues at coordinate 95,960 of CABEEJ010000268.1, forward strand.
TCCCTAGTACATAATACTATGCCTTAGGAATCTAGAAAAACAAGTCAGAAACTCTGATATTCAATACTATGTCATATGAACATAGAATAAGAGTAAGAACTCTAATAAAGATTACTAATATAAATACTTATAGTGACAGACGTAGCTACTTTGTGGCGAGGAGGAGAGACGGTCTCCTCACACATCGTGATCACCATTTGCTCTGTCCACCGATGTAGGTTTACGTCCAAGTTGTTCCTCTGACGAATCGATACAATAGAATACAAAGTGTGACACATCACATCGCACATCACATAAGCATGCTCTGATGCTCCCTGACGGGGATCACGAGATTAAGTTCCAACACGTACCGACCAATTGGTCACACCGTGTAGTTTCGCAATCTACAGACGGGTTGTCGCATTTCGCTAAGCTATGGAACAATAAAAAAAACATATTAATAACATTGGTGGGGGAAAACGTAAAGTGTGTTGGGGAACCGAATTAAGGTTTTTAGAGTTATGTGCGGAGACACTACTCTATGGGGGG
>CABEEJ010000268.1:96525-136872 GCA_901482245.1 Timema douglasi
CTCCCAAACCACTCGCTTATCCGAGCAGGGCTTTGGGACGTCGATGGCACCCTCCAGGATCGATGACGTAATTCCCAAGCCTCTCGGTAAGAGGATTGGTGGCACCAAGAAGGTTCTCATAAAAGGACTGCGCCAGCTTCCGGAAGTGGTCTTTGATGGTAGGCATATCCAGGTCGCAATGCAGAGTCTCATTCCGGACATACCAAGGTGCGTCCACAATGACCCTTATACACACGCTCTGGAACGCTTGCATCCTCCTCATATACGTGTCCATCAGGTGGCCCCAAGCGGGAAACGCATAGTTGACGATCGGTCTGAACAGCTGCTTATACAGTTTCAGATCGTTCCTTGTAGATAGGGCGCTACGCCTGTAAAGCAGTGGGACTAGGATTCCCAGCTTTTGCCTCACCTTGTTGAGTTTCTCGTTACAGTGTTGTCGCCAGGTCAATTTGGTGTCCAGCGTGAGTCCCAGGTACTTAACACTGTTCGCCCATCTGATCTGTTTTCCAAACAGCTGGAGTGGGGCTGGTCTGTAGAACTTTCTTTTCCATGTGAAGAGCACTAATGTGCTCTTTTCCACGTTAATACTTGTCCTTCATGTGGTCAGCCAGTCCTCCAACTGCGTCAGGTGCGCCTGGGGCCGCCTGTCCACCAGCTGCCCTCACCATGACTCGCTTCTAGAGCTGTGTCGTCCGCATACAGTGCTAACTTGGTGTTTGGGGATTTTGGAATGTCGTTCACATACATACTGAAGAGCACGGGGCCCACGAGGGAACCCTGTGGCACTCCAGCCAGGATGCTTCTGACTTAGGAGGTGGCGTTCCCAAAGGTAGTGGAGAAGGTGAGGTATGATAGATAAGATTGTACAACTTTAACTAGGTATAAGGGCAGGTTCGGTTAGAGGAGTTTGGAAAGGAGACCTTCGTGCCAAACACGGACGAAGGCCTTTAACACGTAGAGAAAGACAGCACCAGTCAGCCTGTTGATGTTGAAGTTCCTCGTGACCTGCTCCACGAGCTGGACGAGTTGGTGAGACGTAGAGTGTCCCACCTGAAAGCCATACTGCTCATCCACCAAGATGTCCACCCCACGAACATGTCGGTTCAGTCTCGTAAGTAGAAGTCTCTAGAACAACTTGAACAAACAGTCGAACAAGCTGATCGGCCAGTAAGACGAAGCTAGGGCCAGGTCCTTACCCGGTTTATGAAAGTAGAGGAAGTTGGCGTGCATCCATAGCTCAGGGAAGTGGCTCACAAGCAGGATGGCGTTGAATAACTGCATGAGGAAGTTAATCACCTCCAAGGGCAGCTTTCTGATGACCAAGTTATTGCATTATTAATACCGTTGTGTCCGGGGGCCGTGTTTAGTCTTAGAACGGCTAATGCCCGCGACATTTCTGTCACCTCTGTGGGTTCAGGTTCATACGAGGGTCTGTACGAGACCGCACCGGTGACCTGATCCACGTGTGCAATGTGCACCGGGTCTGACGGGTCATCAGTCGGTACAAATGGTGCCTCTAAATGCTCAGCGAGAGAATCGGCCTTCTCCTGGTTGGAGTTATCCACCCCGTTACGAACCACAATAGGCGACCTTGGTGCAGGGACCCACATCAAATTCCTCGTCATGTGCCACAGGGACCTGTCTTGCACGCACAAGCTCTCAATCATGTCCTCCCAGACACTGTTCCGGTATTCTTGGACCATCTCGCGAACCGCATGGACTTTGCAGCTCTAGTTGGCTTTGTCTACCAAGTCTCTCGAGATTTGCCAAACCTTCCTCAGCCTATTTTTCTCCTGGACGTGCCTGAGGATAGAATCGGGCAAAGAAGCCTGTGGAACACTCTTAGGACGGTGCCTTGACGTCGATGCTTCGAGCAACCCTTTGATGGCGGAAGTTATGAACTCCGCACCGCGATCAATTTCTGCTGCTGTTCGAAAGGTAGGGGTAGGTCCCAAACTTTCTCTCAAACATTCGTGCGCTTAAGGTCGGGTTTTTTCAGGGGGTCTATGAAGGACACTGCTCCTACCAGGTTCACAAGAATGGGGTTGTGATCTGAGTCTAGATCAGCTAGAGACTTCAGCACTATCCTCCTTCTGATCCCTTTGGAGAAAACGAAGTCTAGGACGTCTGGGAACCCAAGGAAATTGTGAGGAAAGTGGGTATGGGTGGGAGGGCTGGAATCCATCAAGCCGTGTAGATTTATGGCGTCGTGGAGCAATCCTCCACGAGCGCACATAATCCTAGAGCCCTATGAATGGTACTTAGCGTTGAAGTCACCACCTATTAAAACAGGCGTTGTACCTCGAATCAGCACCTCCATGTCAGCCCTCGTGGCCCGATTGAACCGGCGTTAGGGAGGGAAATAGATGGGAATGAAACGTACTGGGTCGGTTGAGGTCACCAGTTGGATATCCGTTGCTTACATGTGTTGGAGGGGAGGAAGCGAGGTGACGTGATGGTCAAGGCCCCTTCGGACCAGGACCACCGTCCCATCCCTTCCCACATCCCTTCTTGGTCGCTCCGATGGCAGATGAACTCTGCTAACGAGTACCTCGTTGTGGAGAGCAAGTGGGTTTCTCCCAACAGCATTATATTGACACGATGTTTGCCAGGAAACTTTCAAGCTCAGCCTTCTTCCCCGCGACTCTGTTGGCGTTCAAGAGTGCGACCATGTGCTCCTTTAGCACTGGTAGCCCTCTATTCGGGTTTACTGCCATGAGAGACCAGGTAGAGGATGATGTGCTCCATGACCAGGTGACCACGGTTACTCCTTGGAGATTCCTGGACCTTCCTCAAGAGACTCGATGAAAAGTCCCATGGATCCAGTCCCAGAATGCCATTGAGAAGCTCAATGCAATTTTTGAGCTTTGCGGTATCATCCTCAGGGGTAGTATTAGTGGAGATCGGGTTGGATGTGGGGGTGGAAGGGGTGATATGGGTAGGAATTGGGAGTTGTAGAAAAGGGTTGTAAGGGTGTAAACGAGTGGGGATAGATGTGCAGGGTGCGGGAGAGGGAGTGGTAGGGGTTGGGATTGGGAGAGGAGTGGTCTTAAATGGGTCCTCAACCAAAAGGGAAGAACCGGATGCCACCGGTTCTGTTAGGGTGGCTTTGGCAGGTGCCTTGATTGGCGTGAGGTGGAGGGGCTGGTCTACCTGGTAGGAAACTGGAAACATATTGCACCAGTGGCTTAGGTATTGGAGCTGGAGTCACGGTCACCTTCCGTACTACAACGTGCCCCGAGGGCTTTTGGCCTTCACTTAGACCATCCGTCCTCTCTTCTTGACCCTTGGAGGCCCACACAGTTCCTGCCACCCGCAAAGACTTGTACGTGGGACAACCCCACCATGCCAAGGAGTGGGCTCCTGAGCAGTGCAGGCACTTCAGGGGAGATCATCTCTCCTCCAAGCACCCGACCCTCTCGTGTTCTCCACCACATAACCCACACCTAGGGTTAGAGCAGCAATTCCTCCAGACATGCCCAAACCGGAAACAGTTCTTGCACTGAACTGGGCTGCCTGAAGACTTGAATTTTTCCACCTTGACGTGGAGCCCATACAGGACGGATATAGAGTAACAGCCTTGCGGTATGCTCCTCAGGAGTGAGAGAGACGACGAAGTTTGGCAATTGCTGCCTTTCTCCGGTCTTATGATCCCGTTTCCACTGGGAGAGCATCTGAGTGATGGATTTCACGGGGAAACCCATCTACACCAGCTCTTCCTAGATGTCACCAGGGTTGGTCAGTGTCAGGAGTCCCTTCACCACGACCCTGACCAGTCAATCCCGTCCCGGCTCGTAAAACCAATGCCGGATCCCCAAGCTCGGCAAGAACTTTTTGAGGGCGTGGTAATCTTCCTCCGACCCACACTAGAGACGCAATCAATCTCCCGGCTGCCTGACTGCTCAATTTACTCAAAGTGTACTGTTCCAACCTAAAAAATCTCGAAATCCTTGTTAAGTTGTTGGTAGAACCACCACACATACATAATTACATAACCATTGGGAAAATGTTGTTAATTAAAGCCCTTTATTTTTAAAAAGAAGTCACCGATTAGTGTAACAAGAAAATGAGTCAACACTCATAAATCAAAGACAAATATTAAAATAAAACTTTGGTGCCTTCTATATTTTATTATAAGAAACAAGATCTAAATCTATTTTAACTTTTCTGGATTTCATTTCTAAGAAATTTCTTACAATATTCTTGCTATTTAATTCTCGTGCTCGTTGGTTTTCAATTGAAGAAATAACACGTTCAGAAAACCTTTTATCTGGTATTTGTATTCAAAATAGTTATTAATTAATTTTAATATCGAGAATGACCGTTCCGATATTGCTACAATTATGGTGGAATTGAAAATAATAAAAGTGAAATAAAAATATCCGGTAAATCAGAATTAAAGTAGTAAGTTAGAATAAATAGTAATTGAGATAATTTTGATATTCAAGAAATTTTAGTTTTCTCTAAATAGCTTTGGATGATAAGGGTTGATCACTGACACAAAACGTTAAAGCATTGTACAGACATTCTGCCTCTTCGTTTAGTTCTTCATCTGTTGTGTGAGAGCTGTAGGGTGAAGTCCAGTTAAGTTATCATTTTATCAGTTTCATTTAAACTTTCAAACGTCTCTGGATTTCTATTACAGCTTTGTTGAAGGTAGTTTTGATTACTTCAGTTTCAAAATGATGTTCTGCATTCATAAATCTTGGATCCTTGCAGAGCTCACCAGCTAATAGTTTGACTTACTCTTGCGTATATATTGAAATATTGGTTCTTTTTTCCATAATAATGCCATGTTTTTTTGTTTTGTTTTTTTGTATTTTCGAAATAAAGAGAGTTAAACTAGTTTCTGGATACCTACAAACTTTCCAAAACATTGTTTAGCAGCTGAGTGGCTTTAGAAAGATCAACATTTTGTGATTTTACTAAGTTTGAGACAGCATCTACTGACTGCAAAACCTTTGAGAAAACTACGAGAAGGAATGCACTTTCAAACCTTTAAAAATTTGTTTAGATGTTTTCGCACTTAAAAGTTTCCTTCTGGTTTTAGGTCAGTAAAATTAAAAATAGAGTTAAAGTCTTCATCACATTTGTAAAACTAGATCTCAGGGAATTCAATGACGAATACCTCGATTACCAACTGGTTATTTTTTATAAATTAGTTTATTAGACTAGTTTAAAGAGTACAGAGACCCCCATATTGTATCACTGTTTGCAAAAAAAAAACAAAAAAACACTAGGAGCTTTGCTAAGTGCTAAATTAATATTGTGTGTGGTGAAATCTACTTATTCAGCACTTTTATATGTGTATTTAAATCAGACTTGCACACCACCATATTATGTTTCACTCATAACAGCTGCTTTATCAAAACGTTGACCTAGTATTTTAATTATAGTAGCCCCATGGCTTCTTTGGTGCTGACTGACAGCTCACAGCTGACTTCCGACAGTCAAAATTTAGGTATATACCCAAATTTTGACCGTCAGAAGTGACAGCTGCTAAACACAAGTTTTTTGCAGATCATATGGTTCAGCGTAGGGATACATAATTTGGTCTGGTAACTTTTCAAAGCTGTAAGCTGTGAGCTGTCAGTCAGCACCAAAGAAGCCATGGGTCTACTGTATATTGAGGGCACGGGCATTTAAATCACCTTCCATCAGTTTTGTAAGTACTTCTTCCAAATTTTCGTTTACTACAGTTAACCCAAGAAAAGATATATTTACATTAAGTTTTGGAGTACTGTTCTCTCATTTTCCAATGGAAACACATCAAACCACTCTACTTAGTTTATGTGTTTTAGTTTTGGGTGACCTGGTGGTTTAGGAGTAAGGTGTCAGACTTTTGTGCTGGTGGCCGGGGTTCATTCCTTGGTCCCAGCACAGATTTATCTGAATACCAAACCCTTCCTTCACCTCTGACAAGACATTTTGTGAATGTGGGGAATGCCAGGCCTCCACCGTGGTTCGGATTTCACGTTAAACTGTAGGTCCTCTATTTCATCTCACAATCACCCTACCATTACACATTAGCATAAGTCCGTATAGCCCGAACGGGTAGCAAGACGCGGCGCTAATAATAATAATAATAATAATAATAATTTGGTGGTGTCAGATATAATGTAAAAGAATTAGAGTTTTCTCAAAAAATGCAAACTTTCATCTTTATAATAAATATTATATAATTATTTTTGTTTTACTGGCTCAGAGAATTAATTTTATTTTTTATTTTAACGTATTACGTTTAACAAAAAATGATGAAATAAATTATTATATCTTCCTTGACGGGCCCCAGATCCCTAGTCCCTGGTGCGGTCGCATCAGTTGCACCATGGAACTATACGCCGCTAGTTATTCGCGTATAGAGAAGTGTGAATCACGCATCATGTTTATGTGCGCGTTTTTGTGTCATGCGTATTGCCACCCACTGGGCTAATACTTTCTTCTCCTAATGGGTTGGGATTATCAAGGTAGAATCTAGATTACCTGTACTAACATTTGCGTGGATGGTGGGAAACATTTTAGGAAATATCATCTCATTACAACAGTCCGTGATTTTAACTTCATTGGAAAATTAGACGAAACTATATTAACGCCTTTGTACACGTGTCCAATTATGTGGTTCACACGTATGGTGGAGTTATGTCAATAAGGGCGGTATCTGAGAGTTACATTCCTTTTATAATATAATATGGAAGGAAAGCATGTCTACATCATTAAGTATATATGAAAAACGAAGCTATATATCAATGACAGATCTAAGTAGCCGATAATATCCACACGTCCACCATAGACTCTACCTTAAGATATGAGTGAAGAATAATTCCAAGTATCTCAGTGGTAGAGCATTGGTGTGCTAAGCCAAATGTCTTTGGTTCGATTCCCATGTCCAGGTGTCATCTTTCAATTTATTCAAAATTATATAGCTCAATTTTGTAAATATTAAGAATAAAATATATTTAGTACATGTTCTGCCCATAGCTTCCAAACAGGGTTCCATTCAAGCGTGGCTTATAACCAAGCATCCAGAGCCCTCTACCCATGCACATCTGCTAGCCCATCAAATTAAACAATGGCAGTGTACAACTCTCGTTTAGAATTTTGTGATACGCTGGGTCTTTAAGGCCCTTAGCCCTGTCGAGTGCAAGAATAAAACCTATTTGTGGGATAGTGGGCGGGAGTGTGAAAGGCGTGGCGTGGCTTCACAACCGACCAAAGAATCCTTCCGCGCCGACAAGAACAGATGAATTACGGAAACCGTAGATGGCGCTAGCTACTGGACAGTTCTTGCGGGAAAATAATACGTTTGGAAATATCAGTTTTTTCGAAAGCGAGTGAAATATTTATGTTAATATTGTCAACACCCCTTCTAAGATAATGTATTGGTGTGTATTAATTGTTAACATTTTCTTATTTTTTGTTATTAACCGGCAGTTTTCTATTTAAAAATATCAATTTTATCGATATTTGATCATTGTTAAAATTATAAAGGAGGTGTATTTATAAAAGTACAACTTAAACAACATGCTTCTATTCTTGAACAAACCGTTTCCGAAAAGAACATTTCAAAACAATAAAAATGATTGGAGATAACCGTTTGTTCCCACGGCTCTGCATTTCCACGCCAAATGAAAAGGGCCAATCGCCTTAATTAATGTTCGCCACAAAAATTAAGGATTTAATTAGAAGTATAAATCAATTATAAAGTGTTTATCAGCAGGAGGGCGGAAATTATTGTTAAGGTGGAAGTGTAGGGAACGCGAGTTAAGGGCAGTGTTTTTTGCAGCTTTTATAGAAAAACAATTCTTGTCCAAAATAAAATAAAATATTGCTTTTGTAGAAACATACTAATTTTATGTTATTCACGCGGTAATATCAATGGTTGTTGAGTATCTGTCAAGGGTGTCCTGGAATTGAATGACAACTTTTTCTCTTCATTTAAAATGTTTCTCATCTAATGCCACCATGCTCGTAACAAATGTTCAACAACTGTTGATATCACCATGTGGAGAAAATTAAACTCTATATTTCTACTGGATCAATATTTTATTCATTTTGGAAAAAAAAATGCTATAAAAACAACAAAAACACTCACAACACCTTGTCAGCAAAGTTATAACCTGTGAAGTATTTGTTTCATTGAAAGTATTTTTTAGCATTATAATTTTTTTTATATATTTTCATTTTCATTGTTTTCTGATTAAGCCTACAGAAAAACTGATATAAACGTGACACCTGGTTTACCCTGTCTTGCCTACAGTAGCCCCGTGGCTTCCTTGGTGCTGACTGACGGCTTTGAAAAGTTACCAGACCAAATTATGTATCGCTACGCCGAACCATATGATCTGCATAAAAAAAAGTGTTTAGCAGCTGTCACTTCTGACAGTCAAAATTTAGGTATATACCTAAATGTTGACTGTCAGAAGTCAGCTGTGAGCTGTCAGTCAGCACCAAAGAAGCCACGGGGCTACTGTATCTTAAGAGAAAGAGGGAATATCTGGGCTATTAAAGAGATATATTCACTTAGATAATATATGTTGTGGATAGTGCGTGTCCAGATGCTAATGTCGATTTCGCATGTCTGGGTACTCTCCTTTCACCATGCGAGCATGTTTTGAAGCTTCCAGTTACGTCTTCTTATAAAACATGTGTCATCTGTTACTGTACTTGACGCGATCTAAGAAAAAGGGATCAACTAAGTTATATTTTAGTATTCTCTAATTCGCCTTAAATATGTGAAGCTTGTAAGTATTTAAGTCACTATAGACCGACTCTGTGATCTAGTGGTCATAGATCATGGCTACAGATCCCAAGGTGCCGGGTTTGATTCTCGGCGCTTCCAAAAAAAAAAAAATTATGTGAACGTATTTGGTCTGTAACGGGATCAAACTCAGCCTCTTGAGGATAAATTAGGAGCTACTTGAATAACTAAATAGCAACTATGTTCTAGAAAACTGACATTAACGGCCGGAGTGTAAGTGGTACTGACCACATGACACCACATATGTGCAAATGTTAGCACTATCATCGCTAACGACGGTGGCCACTCGGTCGGTATTACTCACTTGCGGGCTCACATCATGGAGTTTTTTTTAATCCAAGATTACAAATAAAATACTATTGTGTTAACGGCCAACTATTGTGGTAGCTATTAGCAAAACAAGTAGCTAACATGAAAACTTATGCGAGATTTGGTAATAGTAAAAGCACAGGTGATAGTTTTCAGAAATATGTAAATAGAGACACATAAAAATTCAAAAGGTAATTCCTTGTCTATCAAGTAAAAATAAAGTTAAATACCTCTGTTTTGAAAAATATTTCGGGGAAGTGGTGTCAATTTAATGTATTTTATAGATATATTCATAATTTAAAACATCTGCTGTATTGTTTCAGAATAGAGATCAAACATTCAATGGTTAGATACACAAACCGATTTCTTAAAGGAACTACTTGTTGGTGTTATTAGATTTTAATGCTAATAATAAATAAATTAACTATATTAATTTATTCAACTAAGTGAAAAATTACAAATTGGACACGAGAATCGGGCCCGAGACCTTTGGCTTTGCACGCCAATGTTCTACCACTGAGGAATCCGGGTTCGTCTCGTATCCAGGGCCATTCTCCGCTAGTTAATGGTGTATTGAGTTTATATTATGTGTGATTCATCCATCAGGACTGATCCTGAAGATAACCATCACGAATCAGTTTGTTAAACACGTGAATTAATAATATTAGTTTATCCTGTTTGCCTTTCTCGTTCCTATTGTTAATGATACTTTAAAATATGATTCAAAGGCTATGGTTGTATATATGTTATTTGCCTTGGTTATTCCTTTTCTTTGACGTTGCCTTATAAACAGTAGAGTATGTGACTAAAATATATATTTATTAATCATTGTCGAATGCACATTAGAACATTTTTGAAAACACTAGTATCAAAGGTTCTATTAATTTACAGTCTATTGTTTTTTTGTTTTTCTCCCCTCTTACTGGATAATGTTGTATCCCTTTTGATTATCATTGGTTTTAATTGCTCTTTTTGACACTTCGTTGTAGACAGAACATTTTAAAAGAGAAAACAAAAAACACGTCTTTTTAGTGCATATTTGACAAGCGGGTACAAAGGATGTTAAACGAGTCATTCTACATAGAATATAAAGATGTATTTTATTTACCGCTGTGTTGGTCACCAAAAGAAACATTTAGTTTTTCAATTATTTAACAGGATTTATTGTACGCCTTAAGTTTGTAAACAGCATGCAATATATTTATATACTTTTATTAAAATAAACGAACCTTTTATCTTTACAATCTTTTGTGACTATTTATAGATTAATTAGTTATCAAGCTGACATTGTTGAAAGAAATAAACATTAATACTTTTAACGTCTCTTTCTAAACCATCAAAGTAAATTCTTTATAAACGCATAAACGAGCGATGAAAGAACTTGTACACAAAAAAATAATTGTATGTGCATTAAAAAGCTATTTGTCGCTTCTTTATTCTTAAAATCTCTTTTTTCTTTTATCCTTGAATCCCTTAGAATGAAATTTTGAATGAAATAAAAACGAAATAAATAAAAGTGTAAATTTGCCTTCAAATGACTTCTTTAATAAATCTAAAAAAAAATCAATGTGCACTCTTAAAAGATATTTTTAAATACATTGAGCAAACAATTTCTCGCGTCTGGATTTGACATTTTAATTAATGCTTTCACTTTGTTTACACATTTCTAGCTATTCCCGAAAAAAAACCTAAATTTATGTTAATTTATTACTACTTAACACAAACAAACTTTTGTTTAATTCATAGTAGTAGATTAATTAAGTATTTCAATTTTCATCGTGTTCCCAAATATAGGCTATATCAAAATAAAAATAAAATACTTATCTATGGTTTCTTGCAAAACTCAGATATATTTAATTAATTCCAAGTTTAAATAATATATATTAATATATAATAATTAATAACATTAGTATGTATTATATTATATATTATTGATAATTATTATAGTATATATTAATATTAACACATATTAGATTTGTAAGTATAACAATAATCATATTTTACATATAAATATATGTTATTAGTAATTATTAGATTATGCATATATATAATATATGTATAATATATATAATTTATAGTATAATCTCTAAATAATTTATAATATAATATATAATCATCATGGAATGTTCCACGTTAATTGCTAGTGTGTAATATAAATATGTATTTTATTTTTTCTAATATTACAATGTTTCTCAAAGGTGCACGTATTAGTTAAAATACCCTCTAATGTAAATGCTCTGGTATCGGTATATACAGGATACTTAAATTGTCTAACCTTCAGTAACATTATTAGGAAGGTGAATTTTAAGGAACTTAACCATCACCCTCCCAGAGATAAGAAGTACAATCAATCACATTGTGGAAATATTAAAGCAAATGTAGAGATATAAATCTGAGGTAACGTACAGCCCGTTTTACTACCTGTCAGGGCTATCCGCATATTGACACTAATGTAATCGAGGTTTACTACCAGTCAGGGCTATCCGCATATTGACACTAATGTATTCGAGGTTTACTACCAGTCAGGGCTATCCGCATATTGACACTAATGTAATCGAGGTTTACTACCAGTCAGGGCTATCCGCATATTGAACACTAATGTAATCGAGGTTTACTACCAGTCAGGGCTATCCGAATATTGACACTAATGTAATCGAGGTTTACTACCAGTCAGGGCTATCCGAATATTGACACTAATGTAATCGAGGTTTACTACCATTCTGGGCTATCCGCATATTGACACTAATGTAATCGAGGTTTACTACCATTCTGGGCTATCCGCATATTGACAATAATGTAATCGAGGTTTACTACCAGTCTGGGTTATCCGCATATTGACACTAATGTAATCGAGGTTTACTACCAGTCAGGGCTATCCAGAATATTGACACTAATGTAATCGAGGTGATGAAGAGTTAATGGATCAACTACGATGATAGATCACACCATACTGGGTGACTCCATCCTAGATTCGAGCCACAGCCTATCAGTAACAGAGAATCCACGCAAGACTGATGGCCTTGTCCATGTGCCCACCGGTGCATCTCACGTCTTTAATAACCAAATTGTTAAACTAACTGGAAAAAGATAAACCAATAAACAATAGTGTAAAATGGAAACTCAAGGGGTATTTTTTTATCACTGGGTTCGGGTCACAAAATTTTAATTCAATTGACCACATTTATAGAGGTAAAGGTAAAAAGTAATAATTAATACCTCAAATTTCACCGGGTTGTGAACTAATGGATTCAACATTCAACTGAACACAATCTCAGCTGTTGAAAATATATGCGTGTATTCACTATTTTTCCGTCAAGAAAAATTGATTATATTTAGCCAAAAATACTTACTCGATGGCGTTATAAACTCGCAAGTTAATTGCCTAACTTACAAAAGTACACCCCCTATCCTTATCTTGAGATAGCTCTATCCAGTACACCTCATTACACCCTATATCATTCAGGTAAATTCTAATGTTATGTTCCCATCTGCGTCTAGGTCTTCCCAATCGTCTCTTCCCATTGTATTTACCAGTTAAAACCCAAATTTGTGCGGAGGGAAAGTGGAATACCATTTTAGGAAAAAACCACCCTCATTACAGCCAATATGGATTTGAACCCTGATTCACCCCTCATCGATGGGCCAGTCTGTTGTGAGAATGACACCTTAGATGATTCGACCACTGAGAAGGGTGAGATATAAAGCTCAATTATTACATCATTTAATTAAAAACAAATTCTCTGAATATTCATCCGCTATCAATAAAACAATATTAACAGAGTTTCGTTTACCCTGGAAGGTAGCAAGCTTATCTCGCTTGTTTCCACTATGGCGCAGGTTACATGGTAAGGCCATAAAGGTAAAGATGTGAGCTTTCAACGGGAGTGTGCCCGAATAAGGCCTCTCCAGGGAAAGCTTGTCTAGTCCCTTCTTGATGACTAAACGAGCGAGTCCTTGAGGAGCATAACTATTTATTCGTCGTTACACTCTTGTGAAACTAACCGAGACAAGGCGAGCCTAGAGCGTTTGTCACAGTTTCCGGGACGCTTTTAGCGGACCCGGGAAGAGGAAGAAGTTCCATCCAGACTCGCTCATAGAAGCGTGTCGGGTAGCAATAGAGAGGTCTAGGGAGCTTTCTACACTCACACAGCTCTTCATTTTGTTTTTTACTACACCCAATGGAGGGTATGCGAATAAATACGCCTGTCTAGTCTTGTCTATTTTGCTGATAAGGGGGAGATCGAGGTTTGAATTCCAACTAGGTCTATAGTGGGTATTTTTCCCCAAAAATAATTACCCCCTCTCCCTCCGTGAAATTGCGGGTACACTTCATCGTATTATTATTATTATTATTATTAATATTATTATTATTATTATTATTATTTACCACCGCGTCTTACTACCCGTTCGGGCTATACGCACTTACGCTAATGTGTAATGGTAGGGTGATTGTGAGATGAAATGGAGGAAATGGAGGACCTACAGTTTAACGTGGAATCCGAACCACGGTGGAGGCCTGGCATTTCACACATTCACAAGTTGTGATTAATACACGTTTTGTCAGAGGGGAAGGAAAGGTTTGGCAATCAGATAAATCTATGCCGGGAGCGAAAAATAGTTAGTAATTGATTCGCATGTTGTAATAGTAACGTTATTTATCAATCTAGGTTTAAATATGTCAAACATCTGGGTAATAAAAATAATGTCCATATGATATTTAATGTCTGAAATTATTTAATATGTGCCCAATATAATATATTATTCAACCAAAATGTATGTTTTTGACATTCAAATCTCGGTTGCGTTTGAGGAATATATCATATATTTGAATTGGGCTTTCTTCAAATCCAAAAAGTGCTCTTTGCTTATCCCTAAGTACCTTTATTAAGAATTTAATCTTTTCAATCTTGCACACAGTAATAATTACTATATACGCTTTAAAAAACTATCTATACTAGAAGGTAAAATATTATTGACCAAGCGTAGCAAGGCCGTGTTTTAACTTGACCTTTTGGTATATCTTCTGTCTGTCTCTCCGCCTATCAGAATCTTTGATCCGTAATAGCTGTAAAATTCATTGAAAAATTTTGACAAAATTTAGATAGAAGTTTTTTGAAGCTAAGCCGAACGATGTGTGTATACATTTTTTTTTCAATCTTATTATCCATTTCAATATAGCGGCCACTCGAAAGATTTTTCATTTAATATCTCAAGTGATTTGAATTTATAATTCTAAGCAATCAAGGGTGTTTTTTTAATGTTAATTTTAATGACATGCATTGAGGTACTGACGACATATTATAATACTTCGTAAACAACGGCTATTATTTATGAATATAATGCAATATTGAATGTAGTGTTCACTTGTTTTCTGTCTAACTTGCTCACCAAGGGAAAACATCTACTTCAAACTCAAGGAGAAATTGTAGGTGATATTTCAGATCTAATCCAAAGAAAAATGATAAGACCGTAGTATCTATAAGAAAATGACATTATTCTTAACGTAATGCGCTAAGAATTTTTTGATTGGAGGAATCTAGAACTACTTTTTAACATAACTACTAATTAGCTTGTTTAAGAATGTAGACATTCTACTTTAAAAATATAATCAAATTCTTATATAAATCAATCCTTTCTGGAACTAGATGAGGGAGTGATTTAGACTATCAGTTTGAACACTCAATAAGTGCATACATGTGTGCAAAATTAATAATATATGCATCCCTGGTCCAACAGTTGACAGTTATCCTGTGCCGTGTTAAGTCTTTTGTCTCTGACGTCAGTCACTTCGTCAAGAACGTGATTGGTCTGTGAATAGCGTTAAGCGTTGACGATAGCCTGTAGTCTTGAAATCTTCTTGTTCACTTACCTGTCATTCTCTAACATGCGTGTCATATCTTTGAAAAGTGTTAGCAATTATTTTGCAATTTAATAGGGAATAAAAAAAATTAAAAACTATTAACATATTTTAGTTGGTTTATTTTTTTAACTGGGGGCATTTAACCTAACCAAATGATTTATTGTATTTAATAATTAAATGCCCGATACCTTAGCTCAGTCTGTAGTCTGCCTACTGGACTTTAGGTCGTGTGTTTGGTTCCTGAAATAGCCTAAAAATCTGTTATTGTTGATATGTATTTTACAGCAATGAACTGACGTCCTAGAGAATAGGTGTTGTGAATGATTTAGAATTAGCCTAGTTTATAAATCGTGTGCTGAAATAACCTGCCTGTTTGGAAAGTGTACGCTAGATAGTCCAATTTTTAAAATGTATAGACAGTTTTAAATACAAGTTGATACAACACACAATCCCCCAGTCATTAATTTATCACCGTGAAGGAGAATCTTTATATTTACCATAATTTGTACATTTGAGCATAGTTGTTTAGCGACTTAAAGGTGGTCTATAGAAAGAGTAATCATATTAACGTTAAGAAAGAAAGGAAAAAACCACAGCTCACCCGGTCAGTTTTCAAACTCTAACCTAACCGTCAACAAAGACTAATTCTAAACGCCTTAGACCACGTGGTCACCAGTGTGGGTTTCTAAGAGATTATAATAAAGTACACTAACAAGTGTGTGCCTCTAAATAACGAATTGCTTAATTTGATCAAATGTATGAGAATAAAAAGTCACACCAGTGCTATGTGTTAAACTAACTAACTGGCGCGTTGTGTTTGGTTTGGCATGAAAATAAGGACCGCCAAAATATGGGGAGAAGGGCAATTTTCTCAGTCCAACCCATGCATCCCCTTCTTGGAGTGGGAAGGGAGGACAGCCAGCCAAGCATAAACTATACAGTAATAAGTCTTAGCACAGTCACGACACACAAACATGAAAATGCTAATTATTATGTTTCCTTTTTTAATCATTACCTAAGCCCAACCATCTTTTAATGAAGTTAACATTGTAGGCTTGTAAATAATAGCTCGCTTTGCAAAGTGATTTTAAACTAATGTATTTCAGAGCCGTTTTTGATAGGTCTTACCGTTTAGCCACAATAGACCTCCAAATAAAGGTCCTCGCCGACTTTAAAGTTGCTCCACCATTTAGAATTGAAATTAAAATTTTCTACTTTTTGAAATTTCCAGTGGGATACAGGCTAAAAGCTATAAGTTTTCCAAATTTCAAGTTTCAAGTTTCTAACTCATTTGGAAGTGTATAAACATTAATGTCAGTGAGTGAGTCAACCATGTGGCTTTATAGTAGTATAATATAATATAATATAAAATGTTCTGTATACAGAGCAAACTTTGATATTTTTTTCATGAATGTATATTTTGAATAAAAAGGAATTAATAGTCAAAACCCACATGTAAACTGAAGTCATTCAAGTCATTATGTGTGTAGGCTTGTTTTAAATAATTTGGGAGTCTATTCAAATTTATCTGCGTCTCTCGGAATGGGTAAAAAATACTTTACATCAGGAGTGTCAAATTAGTTAGACCATAAGGGCCACAATGAAAATTTAAAATACTGAATAGGTAACATTTAATATATGTTAATATTGTCACCATTTTAGCAACAAAAAATATTATTATTTTTAATCTTCAATCTTACAGAAAGAAAATTAATATTGTAACATTTTAAAAACTAGTTGTTTTTTTTCTCAGTAATGTGAAACCTTTTATTTGCATTAATGGTATGTTAAACTTTAAAGACAGTGATTAATTCACTTTCAAAATTCATAACAAAATGCAAGCTCGTAGTCCGTTATATCTCGGGTGTTTGTTCCTTTACATATCTATGATAAAACAACTGCCAACACATTCATGTGCTGACAAACATTTCATATATTCGATGCGAAACTTTTTTTTAATATATCTTCGGTGAGTAAAGTGTAAACATTTGGTTCACACAAACCTTAATTGTTAAATTTCCCCAAACAATACCCAATTTCCAAATGTTAAAATCTAAACGTGTTTATTTCTTCAACATTTATAGTATTATTAATAGGGCCTCATCGTATATTAGTGCATCAAAAGGTCCGTGGACCACACAGAATCATGGATTAGGCCACATGTGGCCCGCGGGTGGCAAGTTTGACACTCCTACTCTACATGATCTTGATCGCGATAGTAATTTTATGTTAAACTAGCTCACCTAAAATAAACAAACTGAACAAGACTGAATATTAGACAACTCTCTCCAGCACTCGACCGGGACTAAGATGAGAAAACTCTCCTCGGCATATCTGGTTTGTATAGAACTGGTCAAGAGTCATTCAGGAGTTCTAACCACTCTCCTAACCAGTGCGCGCGTTGTCTCCCCCGCAAACATCTCTCAAGCTCATGTCCGAGGTTGAATTGGAGCCAGAGATACTGTCCGCACGACAGCACCGTGGCGTGTTGGCCTAACTCCAACAGGACTAAATATTAATATGTGTTAGCAAAGGGAGACGCTCGCTACCTGGCGTCGCGGCGGCACAAACGTGGTCCCCCACGAGTGGGATGAAAGGGGTATTTTTTCTTTAAGGTACGCGTTGTTTAACTTTCGCTGAACCTGCTTCATACGACAAATGAAGAGCCTGGGGGTAATAATAAACTATGTCACAAAATAGTAATTCTCAGATATACAACTTTTGTTAGCACCACCATCTTACTATCCGTTCAGACTAATTACTCTATAGAAGAGGATGGTTTATTTTTAAAACATTGTACCCGAATTTGCGTGGAGACAGAATGGAAAATCATTTAGGCCGAAAATATCCTCAGTACACCCAGCCGGGTTTCGAAACGCAATCTCTCCATCATTTTCAGTCCAGTCTTGTGAGAATGGCGCTTTAGACCGTTTGGCCACTGAAACGGGTGATTATCAGATATTAATATTTAAGGTTGTATGGAACCTTAGATTAAATCAAACTAAATTATACCAAATATGTCACCCGCTTTGGGGGCTGCATGGTCTAAGGCACTACTCTCGCAGTAGACTAGACTCCCGATGATGGGGAGATCAAGGTTCGAATCTCAGTCGGGCGTATTGAGGGTGATTTTTCCAAAATTGTTTTCCACTCTCGGGTATACGTCCTCTAAATATAATCTTTATAATCCCTAAAACCATTTGCGAAATTATAACATAAGCATTTAGCCTTATATATAAAATATGCGCATACCTCAAAGGAGTAGGAACGGGTAAGGAAGATAATTGAAAATTAATTCACTTTTGAGCATATTTTTTTATACATAAGCATGAAGCGCAAAAAATGAGGATTGGTTTGAATGTATGCCATAATTGACGCAATATACATATGGGAGAATTTTTAGTACTTTATTTGGTAAAGAAACTTATATTTAAATAATGATGGTAGCTATCATGGAATAACCAGAGATGTAGCTCAACAAAAAAATTATAAATACATACATACGATCATTATATTCATCCTTTTATTGAGAATTGTTAAGGCTAAAAACTAAAAAATAATTATTTTTCGAAAATTGTTTTTACGTGGCACGGGTGTGAATCCCTGCAGTGTGTATCAAGTGTTTTAACTAAATGGTGTTCGACTATACCTTTAAACTAAACCGGATATATTCCCCCTAAATTGCTCTTCCTCATTCCTAGCCAACTAGCGTAATTAAATGTGGATAGCTCTGCCATGTTGTAAGAGCCAATCAATGAACAACAGGCCCATTTTTACACTAAGCAATCGTACAATAAAATTATACAATTTTTTTTAACTAAACTAAAGTCCCGCTTCTTCTTATTTTACTATAATATTATATGTACATGAAAGTAGATTAAAGGAATTGTACCCGAATTTCGGATAGTAGAAAGCTAAACACGCACTTATTTTAAATAAGGGCCAACATATTATTTGTGCACCACGTCGTACTATCCGTTTGGTCTGTTCACACTTTAATGGTGGGGGTAGAAGAATTTTAGATTAAATGTACCCCCATTTGCGTGTAGGGAGAGTAAAGAAGCCTTTTAGGTGAAACAACACCCTCCGTACGTACGGCAAGGACTCTAACGCCAATTGCCAACCTCGCCAGAAAAGCAAATTGGACGAACTTGGCGATAATAAGAACTCCTTATCTTTCCTGGACCTGTAACCTTAGTGAAACATATATTTTATATGGCAGTAGTGTCCGAATGCTGGAGTTGGAGGTTAAGGAGGGGTCATAATTTGGGTCTTAAAATAAGATAAAACGTTAGTTAGTTAAAATGACCGCTACGATCGCCTGTAGTCAGGCATGTATTATTATTATTATTATTATTATTATCACCTCATCTTACTACCCGTTCGGGCTATACGCACTTACGCTAATGTGTAATGGTAGGGTGATTGTGAGATGAAATGGAGGACCTACAGTTAAATGGAGGACCTACAGTTTAACGTGGAATCCGAACCACGGTGGAGGCCTGGCATTCCCCACATTCACAAGATGTCTTGTCAGAGAAAAAGGAAGGGTTTGGTAATCAGATAAATTTGTTCCGGGACCGAGAATTGAACCCCAGCCGCCAGCACAGAAGTCTGACACCTTACCCCTGGACCGCCAGGTCACCTCAGGCATGTAATATATGGTATATCCACGCAAAATTTCTTATGCGAAGAGATGCTAAAACTATTAACATCATGAGATATTCATCAAACTAATTTTAAAAAATCAACCTTCTAGAGAAAAATCAAATATATAATGGTTCATAAATAATCCACCATTAATTTAAAATTCATTTAAACCTTACCACAATAAGATATAAAGTAAATAAATAAAAACATACTGGCGTATAAAAAAGTAATTTTTATTCGTAGTAGTATATATTTAATAAGAAATTATTCAGTCTATCGTATTGAAATACTTATAAGTTCATCTATAGCACGCTATTAAATAAAAAATCAAACACATGCAGTTAATTGGTTTGGAAAATTTGATACATCTGCATTAGTTAAAACAACTTTTAAAGTAAGTTTAAAATGAGATATTAAATAAAAATGTAGACTCAAAACACAATTATATTCAGTTTTTTTGGGAGGAACGTTAATTTTTTCAAAAGTTTTCCTATGTACGATTCCCCATAAAAATTGTTTTTAGTCTAGAACCAGGTGATATCGACGTTTCTAAAGTCGGGTTCCCACGGGGTCATATACACGACCTTGTAGTTCCTGACCAGTCGTAAGTCGTGGACCAGTTCATGATTCTGATCTTTCCCAATGTATGTGTTTCTCAGGCAAGAGAACGACCTCACCATGTTAACATCGAGTGACCTAATGGAGCAAGGTGTATCAGTGGTGTGTGATTTGCTTGCCAGGCCCAAAAACTGGTAATTTTCATCTCGTTCACAGGATGGTTGTAGGCCTGATCTTTGACATTCCGATCTATATAGCTCGGTCACTATAAAGCTCAATGAATTACAGTAACTGGTCCCGGACGCAGATAAATAATATACCCAGACACTCAACCTCCAGGTTAAAATGGTTGCTTTCCTTTTGGCAGCTTGAGTCCTTCATCACTAGGATCGCTGCGGTTAGTCTTATCTTCACCCAGCAGTGACACTAGCGAGGCCCAGTGTTGACTAACTCAAACTGTCAAAAGGAGCGCAGCGAAACCCCCGTAAGGTTGAGAGTCTGTTTCTTACCTTTTTGTGGTCCCGGCTCATAGTATACACAGACATATTGTGTGCCGTGGTTCCACTTTCACACAACGAACAAAATCAAAACCTACCAGGCAAACGAATCTGACACGTGCAAGGTGTACGGTAAAGAATGCACCCACCTGGACCAGGTCTACGCATGCGCAATGACTGTTCGCGACTGAAGGAATCATGAATTATCTACCCGGGTGGATAAAATACGACCACCCTCGGTAAGAGTCGTGCACGGTCGTGGGCTTCTTGACCCCTAGTTCCTAACTTTATATAGATCACATGGTGACCTGGCGATCTAGGGGTAAGGTGTCAGACTTCTATGCTGGCGGCCGGGGTTCAATCCTCGGTCCCGGCAAAGATTTATCTGATTACCAAACCCTTCCTTCACCTCTGACAAGACTTCTTGTGAATGTGAGGAATGCCAGGCCTCCACCGTGGTTCGGATTCCACGTTAAACTGTAGGTCCTTCATTTCATCTCACAATCACCCTACCATTACACATTAGCGTAAGTGCGTATAACCCGAACGGGTAGTAAGACGTGGTGCTAATAATAATAATGATATAGATCACGACTCACGACAGCATGTCGTAAATACGACCCAGTGTGAACCCACCTTAAAGCTTTGATTGATGCAAAGCTAGGTTAGACAAGCAACAAATTATTTGGAGCTCCTACGTACTGTTTTTAACTAAGTTCGTTTGTAAATCGTGCTCCAATACAATATATGCCAATCAACAAACTTACAAGCTTTAGTTTGGCTACATTATTAAATTATTGTGAAATATATATTTTCTACGACCGCCTCTGTTGACTAGTGATCATAGTTCCTGGCTACAGATCCAGAGGTCCCGGGTTCGACCCACCAGCACTTAGAGAATTTGTCTGTGAAGCAGTGGGTCTGGAATGGGGTCAAACTCAGACCCGTGAGGATAAATGAGGCTCTGGCCTAGAAAACTGAGTTGAATGGCCAGAGGATTCGTTGTGTTAAACACATGACACGCTCTATCCTCAAGTGTTGGCACTATAATCGGTAACAGCGGTGGCCGTTCGGCCGTTATAGCTCAACTGCGGGATTACTTCATTGAGGTTCTTACTTTATATAAAATATATTACAATTGTTTTAAATTCGATATAGTAATATAATTTATTATTTATTTATTATTAATTTTTTGAACCATTTTCTCTCAAATAAGGATAAAAAAACATTATTGCGTTCCATTTCTCCGTGGTAGCCATTTTATATCGCGGTGTGGCAAGTAGTTGAAGGAGTTCACAAACCCGTCTTGAAAAGGAGCAATCCCGTTACGTCACACCGAGAGGCAC
Organism: Timema douglasi; assembly: GCA_901482245.1. Classification (NCBI taxonomy): domain Eukaryota; kingdom Metazoa; phylum Arthropoda; class Insecta; order Phasmatodea; family Timematidae; genus Timema; species Timema douglasi. The sequence goes on from CABEEJ010000268.1 coordinate 118,504, forward strand.
TGATTCTTTTCACAACCCCTCCCACCCCCTACACCCCAAACCCTTTCTTTTTTGATCGTCCGACGTAGTAAGCATATTCTAACCAACCACTACCACCCCCCATCCCCTCCCGCCATGGTAGTACATCCGTTTAATGGAGGGAACGAACAAGATGAGCGAGAGAGAAGGGGACGGGAATCTCTAATGTTTCTCCGAGAGGTTTGAGTGGGTCGGAGGCAAGAAGGGAAAAAAACACCATTCTCCCTTTAGCAAGTCTTTATCACGACCAAAAGACATCTCGGGGTACATTTACATGAAAGGGCGAATGAGGTGAGAGAAGAGAGTCGGCAATAAGTATGAAGATGTAAGAGGGAGGGATTGGAGAGGAATTTTAAAGAGAGATAAAGATAGAAAATGATACAAGTTAAGGGAGGGAAAATAAAATAAAGTTAAATACTCAGAGGAATGGAAACTAGAATAAATAGGATAGTGAGAGATAATGTTAAGGAAAATAAAAGAAGAGTAAGGTAGTCGGAAGAAAAAATAAAAAGGTGAAAGAGTAATTGTAGGGAGTAATTTATACGAAAGGGAAAGAGAAGATAGATGCTAAATTAAATTACACAGAGAAGGACGAAAAAGGATAGGCACTTATTACGTTTAATTTATTGTGTAATTGTTCGGTTTTAAAAATTAAGTTGATTTAATATATATATTGAAATAAAATTGGTTTGGATATTTTTATTTATTTAAATTTGAACTTTCAATATCAAGAGTATTAATAAATTATAAAATGAAGGGATTGCAAGGGTAACATTTAGGAAATACACCTTCACTTTCATAGGATGGGGATGCGAGAAATGAAATGATAAAATTAGTCCGACAACTTAGCTAAGTCGATAGTCTATTTTCCTACTGAGCTAAGGGTTCCGGGTTTGATTTCCAGCATAGCCTAAAATTGTGTCATTAGTGAAATGTGGATTTTATCCCTTCACAGTGATAATATAACTGCTGGAAGTTGGATGTTTTGTCCGTTCCATATTTAAGCTAGTTTATAATTTGTAGGTTTATATATTCAGCTAGTTCAGATGGTACACGTTAAATACCTTTAATAAAAAAAAGTATATATTCCATGTGTAAAACAAACCACCCCGTCACCAGCTATATAGTAGGTTGAACTACGAGTCAGACGACTTTGACCATGCAATCACTGGTACAAGTGAACATTTCCTTAAGAATTTACGTTCTTAGACTGATAAAAATGTTTAGCCATGAATGGGTAAAATGTGTATAAGAACTACTACTTTTTATTGTTTTACTATTAACTTATTACTCTGCTTCACACTCAAAATATTCGTTTGGTTATGTGAACCTTGCGCCAATGGATACGTGGATGAAGGCGTCAGTTTCATATAGTTTAGTTTTACTAGTGACGATGAGGTCAAAGTTTGAATCTCAGTCGGGCGTTAAATCTTAAATCGTTTCCCACACACACTCTCTCTCTCTCTCCACGCTAATGAAGGGATATTTTGTATCAATTATACCTTTATCATCCTTAAATTACTCTTTAAAATGTGCAGATATCCCAGTCGGGTAGTAATAAGCAGTGAAAAAAGATAAAATTACTTATTTTTATAATCTGGAGCCCTCCATATAGATGTAATTTTGATAAATGCGACTAATAGATAATACCTTTATATTTATAAAGAAACAAACATTACCCAAATTGTGCGTTATTATTAAAAATTTGACACCCCTGGTACAACAAATTTTGTACCCTGGGAAAGATCATAAAATAAATCTGAAGGTGTCTTAGCTAGTGGATATCTACTGCTGACAACATTCCATTCTCTGTAAGTGTATACTATGGTCTAGAACATAACTCTTGACTTGGAGAACGAGTCATGAGTCTGGATTTATTTTGACTTTGAGTTCGATAAGTAGGCTTATATTTCAAAATGAGCTTTATGGTGGGGAACATTTATATATTATTTAATGTTTTCAAAAATGTTCTAGTTTTTTTTTAATTTACATCAACAAAATTAATTGTTAGTGGATAGTTTATAAAATACCAAACAACCAAAAAGAGATAGTTTACAAAAGAAACACTTCAATATTCAAGAATATTTTTATTGGTAATGTAAGACTATAATTTTTAGAATAATTATTTGAATTTATGGATTTCTTTAAATGCTACATCTTTAAAACTCGCCAAATAAAACGTAAATACATTTTATAGTATTTCCAAAAGTTCTTGAATATTTGTCATAAGCATCATGGAATTTGAACAAAACTTATTTTCGTTTTAAAAGTTTTTTCTCAAATTATACTGCTCCTATATAGATATAAGATAACCTTTGGGGCTACCATCTGTTGAGATACTTTTTTTTAAGCACCTCGCCTAACTACCCGTTCAGGTTATACGCTTATGTAATAATTACAATAGTGGTTTAAGGGGTAAGAAAGGTTATATTTTAAGGAAGTGAACCCACATTTACATGGAGGGAGAGTGGAAAACCATTTTGAAAAACCTCAGCATACCAGACCGAGATTTGAACCTTGATCTCCTCGTCATCAGTGGTCTAGTCTACTGCAAGAGTAGCGCGTTAAGCAATATGGTCATATAGGCACGTTGTTGAAATACTAAACGTATCTACCGAAAAAAACTCCATGGCGTGAGATTGCAAGTGAGCTATACTGACAAAGCGGCTGCCACCGTTATCGATGATAGTGCCAACAATTACAGATATAGGGTGTCATGTAGTCAGCACAACAATCCCTACCAGCCGTTAAAGTCAATATCTACTGAATCAATATTTTATTTATTTTGGCTATAAAAAATGTTTTATTAAAAACTATTTAAAAAAATACGAACATTAACTCGCGTTCCATGCTTACACACCTTAAATAAGTAATTTAATATAAATTTGTTTGCGCACAAGTTTAATAAAATACAACTGTAGATACAGCTTATTAATTTTCCAAAATTTTTGACAAAAAGACTTGAGAAGAGATTAGTGTGGTACAAAAGAGAAAGGTGTAATAAAGAGGGAGTTAGGAACTTGAAAAAAATGAAAAAAGAGAAGACAAGATCCCAGAATGAAGAAAGGGAGATTGAAATATTTAGTAAAATAAATTAATCTTCTTATCTGTGCACCGAATTAGACCATGATAAAAGGGAAGCAGAGTAACACGAAAGAAATAGAGAGAAAACAAACGCTAAAAAAAGTGAAACTTTTTAAACTGGACTATAAGTTAAGAAAGTAATCTTTCCATTGAATTAAGCCACGGTGATTATTTTTATCCCGCAAGAATGCGCCGCTAGAATCCAGCTACTTAGTGTGTATCCCACTGTGTGTTTACACATCCGTGAGACTTCCTGTAACTAGGCAATAAACACAACATTAATTACCCAGAGTTTCACATTTCCCTCTAGCAACGTGCGTTAAGTAAATATATTTCACAACCCATTCCTTTAATTGCTGGAAACTAGACAAAAGTGACTCCCACTCATAGCTTGACAAACATAGTACACATTTTGACTTACTATTTACGAATCCCGTTTGGATGTAATGAGAGTGGTGGTTTTTTTCATAAATAATTTACCATTCTCTCTTCACGCCAATGTGAATACCTTTTCCTAAAATTACACCTTCCTTATCCCTGTACTATTAGCTTAATAAGTATCTGTGAATAAACCAAACTGGTAGTGAGGCAAAGTTTAAAATTTAGTTCGATATATTTAAAATACACTTTCAAAATAAAATGAATCAATTCTTATATGTATTTCTAAGTACTAACAAAAGTAGAGGCAAGTCATTGGCATAAAAAAAAATAAGGTTATCGGTGATTCTTCCCACGGCAGTATTTGAACCTGCAATACAATTTTAATAGAAATAACCGTTTTTAAAAATATACACTTGTTTTTTATAGTCTATATTATTAACTAAAGGTGTACGAAGCTTCGAAAAAATCCTGTTTCAACGGTTACGAATTTTTGACAATATTTGTCAATTATTTCTATTCTGAGATGTTATGTACTGTACAACACAACACAATATGCATATTGAAAATATCGTAATTAATTGAATTATTTTAAGTTGATTTATTAAAATTAAATTAAAATTAATTGTGCAATAAAACATTTTACAAGTTATTTTAATGCATAAAGTTATATATAAAACTAAAATATAGTAATTATTTTTTCAAGCATAAAACAATTAACTCAAAATATTCAAACATCGATTCGGCTTCAAGAATATTTCATACAATCGATTCGAGTTCATTTCAAATTGAAAAAGTGGAATTCACACACACCTACAAAAAACGTTTTGCTATATATTTAGTTTTATTTTAAATATATTGATAACATATATAATTAGACATCTGCAAAGTATATAATAAACTTGCGTATGAAAACAAGTAGATCTAGTAGCTTTTCTAGCTGTCTTCTTATGAAAATTAGCATGTAGGATGCCTTTGGAAGCCATTTATACGGAGATTTTCATAGTAACTGAAAACAAATTGATATTTTAATCATCAGTGTTTTTGCCATCTTCTTGCAATTGGCGCTTATCAAAATGTTTAGAAAAAAGTTAAAAACAAAAATGTCTTAACCGTGTATAAGAGATCTATTTTAGCTACCGAAACTTTGACAAGGCACTAGGTTGATATTAAAAAAAACTACACAACAACTAAATATATTATTTTTTGACACATCTGGTATAGTGACCGCTTGAGGTTTGGATAGTCTTAACCCTTTCTCCCCTGCCTCCAATTTTCTTGAGAGTTTGGCCTAGTGAGCTAAGGAGAACAGACACAATAGTCAATCCTCCATCATTCAATCTATCATCGTAAAAGGTGAGTACGCGCATTTCCTTTTCAATTTATCACAGTAAAAGGTGAAAATGTGCATTTCTTTTTTTATGTCTTGCCAGATAGAGAATCCTGATTTTAGGCAGATGAACATGTTCTTTAAAAAAATGCAAAATTTATATACAGGATTTTCATGGTCACCATGTCCTAAGAGCTAAGACAGTTAAGTATGTAAGTGATGATTTTATGTAGCCCCTTGTTTAGTTAAAGTATTTCCCACAAAAATGGCCAAGCTGTTTAAGGTATGTCTAACAAGTTAATTACAACAACAAAATATCAAGAATCTTGTTTCAAAAGAAAATATTTTGTCTTTATTATATCGTACTATATCTATGTCTATGATAATATTTAACTACGTCATTTAATAGACAGAATGTTTTATACCGATGTGCGTGATAGATTTTTGAAACACTTAAACTTTTTATCACCCTGTCTTACTACCTGTACAGGTTACACGTAAATTGACAGTTAATCTGATGAGGTATGGATGTAGAAGGAATTATGTTAAAGGTAATCTACCCGCATTTGCGTGGAAGGAGAGTATAAAACAATTTAGGAAAAACCACCCTCAGTAGACCCTACCCGGATTCGAACCCCAATCTCCCTATCATCAGTAGGCTAGTCGAACAGGAGAGTTATGCCGTACAGTTAGACCATTCGGCCACTGAAGCTGGTACTTAATTAATTAATTTTCTATATAATTTGATGCATAAATGAAGCTCAGATGCTGAGGCACATTCTTAAATTATAAAACTAAATTAGCAACTGGCCAAAATCCTTATAATAAAATAGCACCCTAAATACGTTATAAATATATTATACATTGTTTAAAATAAAAAACCAACCCCAAAGTATATTTTGATTATTTCTAGTATAATTATTATGTTATGATATTTTTTAGGTTTTATTTCACCCTACTATGACGACATATGCGATCTTAATTACGTCCGTCCAAACATTTTCCACGTGGATGATTTATTTATGCATTCGTTTTATTTGCTGGTTATTATTTTGTCTTGGTTAAATAAACACACGCGCGCCCGCGCGCACACGTTTAAACAGGTCTCAAGACTCGTTTATTTGTAACAAGGCGATAAAGCTGTCGTTAAAATCGTTTCGAAGTCTTTCAACGTCATTTGTATCTCGAGGATAACCAATCGAGATGATATCCGGTCCTTCCCGCTTTCAATAATCAATTCTCCGCCTGTCACGCGTCAATACATTTTGTAGAGTGAAGTCTCTCCTGGAGTAATATACTGTTGACACCCTCACATACAACAATTTTCATAGAAAAGGCCTTTTAAAAAAATACAAACATCATTTTTCAACCAAAATTGAAAATATTTTTTACTATTTTTCTAGTAGTTCTGTGAACAGTAGACCTTTCTTCCTCCAATCAAATGCTAAATACAGTTATCGTGTTAAGAAATAATAATTATATTCCATTCACGGTAGGAATTGACTTCTGAAAGGCCTTTTTCCCTACCATAAATCTACTATATAGTAGGATATTGGTAGGAAAAAAGACCTTTCAGAGAGTAATTCCTACCGTGAATGGAATATATTTGGCCATGCTCTTTTTGTTAATACAATCCTAAAACTTATATTTTATTTCAACTTGAATTATCTCCTTAAATTTAATTTTTTCTTGGCTTTGAAGCTGATATTTTTCCTTGGTGGTCAAATTATACGGAAAACAAATGAATATTAAATTCTATATTTATAAACACTAACCGTGGTCCACGTGGTTTATGACGTCAGTCTCACAATTTATGTACAAATTTAAATATAATACGCCCTTAGTTCTCAATCGAGTGCTTAGAATGTTAAATTTAAACCCCTTAAAATAAGCTACTTAAAAACACTTTTGAGTGGCCACCATTTTGAAACAGATAACCAGCTCTAAAAAACCATGTGAATATGTTGTTTGGCCTTGGTTCAGTCTCCCTGTCAAATTTCGTTAAAATTGTCTGAAACATTTGACAGCTATCATGTGAGAAATTGTGGACAAAGTGCCAATGATCAAGTTAAAAATAGCCCCGCTACGCTCGCTAAATTAGTGTGTTAATGGGTATTGATAATATTTATCAAAAGTGACAAACATAGATCAAATGACTCGACGTATGAATACTTGAAAGTAAATCTATCAACTTTTATAATGATCGGATAAGGACCTGCCTATTAAAATTGGACTATACCAGAACGGTTTGGGCCAAACCTATCCCTCCAAATTGAGAGAAAACTATGAATGCATTAAAATTTTACGAATATAAAAATGAATTAATAAAGGAAGCTATGTTAAAAGTGCAAACGTATTGGAGCGCTGAGACTTGTTGAAGACGTTAAGGAAACTCTTCCTTATTTTTAAAAAGTGACCTGTTACTTTAAAATGTGATTTACGTCGAAATGGGATTGAAAGGTATCGACATGTCCATTTACAATTTAAAATTTTGCGTTTAAGTTAAATAGTTTGAAAAATAAAATTACATGGAAAAGTATTATTAGCTCATTTCGGTAATAAATATAGATCTAGCTTTACTGAAACAAATTGCAAGGTTTCCACTATTTTTTAACCACCAAATTATCTGTATTTTTCAGGTTTTCTAGAAGTAATTCTCATTATTTCAGGCAGCTTAGATTTAAGAAAAGAGTAATGCAATTTGATTTTTTATCTAACTGACTGGTATAAAGTCAAGTAACTTATTTTTTAAACAGGATAATTTCAGTTTGATGGGCAAATACATCTTCTGTCACTTCGCAGACCCTTTTTAAGGGGTAGCTGAGACATTTTTTAAACATCGTGATTAATTCTTCAGTTCACTTTATAGTACCTGTTCAAAGACCTATTATTTTAAGCTTTCAGTAAAAGGTCCTAAATTAACAAATATTCCAGTATTTTTACTATATTTTGATACATTTCCTTTTTTTTTTTCCCTGCTTTTTCCAGACAAAAAATCCCCTGTGTTTTGCCGTATCTTTCAGTTTTCAAGGTTTTTGTCAACCCCGATATAGTAGTTTTTAATAGGGCCATAGCAAACCCTTTTAAGATACCTAATTAAAGATTGATTTAGTGGTTTTGATGACATGTGGTCCTAGACATCAGCCTGGTAATGGACCGAATGGCAGGTTTTCTGGAGATTGAAGTTTGTTGCTCGACTGGCCATATTTGAGCAATTCAATTGGTAAATTGCCACAGTGGTTTCCTCAGCCTCTCTCCCCGATAATGCGGGTTCATTTCCTATAAAACCACTCTTCTAATCCCTATATCTTAGAGTAAGTGGTTCATAACCATGGGGTTAAACGAATAAATGGTAAAAATAAGTATCTTCGTGATATGGTATGATGGTTAAAGTGTCACATCTCTACTAGTGCACTTGGGTGTAGTCAATATATTAACTCAATAGCTTCTCAACATGATCGTTGGCAGCGTTTTCAAATGATTCACTTTCACAATGGTTTGGTGCGCCAATGAGAGGGAGATTGGAGTTGTATTCCGGTCGGGTGTAGGTTTTTCCACTCTCCCTCCATTCAAATGCAGGTACAATTACTCTAAATTCAACCTTTTTTATCTATCACATTAGACTAATTAGTACATAAAGACGTATAACCCAAACGGTTAACAAGACGCGGTACTCTTATACCCTAATCACTTATCCCCACGCTAGTATGTGTATGTATAGCTCTACACATTAATAACATGATAGCGGTATTTTTGTTCAAAGCTCTTTCACAGATATTTCTATAATGTTATGTACAGAGTAACATATATTATGAGCTCACTTCTTTCACCTCGTAGTATAGCGTAACAGATATTACGAGCTCGCTGTATCGACCTCTGAGGCATACAACAAACGCTTGAGATTCCTGTAAAGATAAAATTCAATTATGTTCAGGTCTGATGAGTGAACTGGCCATGAAGATGGTGCGCTTCCTTCTATCTGTCTTCTTACAGTATATTTAGTGTCAAGGTATTCTCTAAGGAAACAAGATTAGTATCTGCTAGAGGATCATCTTGATTCTTCCACTGTGACACACTTGCCAATAGTCCTGGCAGCTAGTGAAAGATGGCCATAAATACGAGATGAATCCGGATGGTTCCATTATAGGGCATTGGAGAGCAAAGTTAAAGTGTCTTAGGGTTCGATTCCCATGTCTAAGTTGTCATTTATAGCTCGATTGGATTTTATTCCAGTATTTGGACTGATCCAGTGGACAGCCATACGTATACCTCAATTTGAATATGAATGGACATATCTTACAACTATAATACGTTACTAGATCTACCTTCACGTATTGATACACCAATTAATGTAAAATGCAGATTTCACCTTTGATATAATATATTCTCATTACCTATATAATAACACTATTAATATAGTAGAATTAAATCAATGCTGGCCGTAAAAATGATGTTTGTATTTTTTTATAAGTGCTCCAAATGTGAATTCGTGAGTAAATCGAGCTATAACGTCCCATACCCACATTATTTGTTTCCCATATCCCGGATAGGAGCCCCTGTATTAGCGAGTTTAAGTCGCTCGCATTCACCACACTGACAGCGAAACGGACCAATGACAAAATATTAATTACTCCGGCGTTAATCCTCTCAGAATTACCCGCGTAGAGAATCGTAATCGAAAAATCAGAACAAGGGTTCTAATCAATTCTGAAGCGTTCTCGACCTTATTCAGCTGATTGTCTCGATATTGAATTATCACACCTATTCTCATTCGCAGTCGAAAACTTGTTTGTTGCGTTCAGCTTCAGACCGGGATTGACCAACCATAAAAGAGTAGGTGTGAGTCGACATTTAGTTTTCCCACGTTGAGAAAATGGCGAGATGTGAGTGATTTGGAGATTACTAAAGTGCGATTCCTTGCGCTAACGACCCTACAATACCTCGTTATAATCCAGCATATTCTAAACTTAAATTGATTTCAAATTTCGTGACGTTTCATAAATGCAATTAACATTTTTTTTTCCCCCATTTTAAAGACTATAAAGTTCCATGTTCAATTTCCCTTCCCATATGTTAGTTTAAAAAAACATTTTTTTCATACTAGTGCTATGTTTATGGCATTGCACATAGCATGAAATCAAACCTCACGTTTTATAATGAATTTTATTTTTTTCAAAAGTGAATTAAAAGAAATTATAAATAAAAAATCCAGAGGTATTTTATACTTTTAAAAAATAATTATATATATGTAGAACTTATTCTGAAAGGTAAGTTTAATTATCCGGTTATCTAGCTCATGTGAATATATTTCTCTCTTAGTTTAACTAACTGAGCGTAACCATTTTTACCGCGCATGTTTAACATGCACTTACTCAATCGAATATTATCAGCATACGACTTAAAAACTAAATTAACTCCAGAACAAAGGTAGCATCCAGCCTTCCGGTCACTACTTGGCTTGCAGTAGAAGAGCACGCCGATAAAAAAAATGCTTATTTAAATATTTTTTGTGCCCCTCTATGTTCTAAACAATATAATTTATTTTAAATTTAGCAACATTTGAGTAAATGTGAAACTTTGTGATATATTAGTCTACTTTTCAAAAAATTACAATGATAGTAAACTGCAGTTATAGTAAATTTTGGCAAAAACATAATAGTTCGATTCCACTGAATTAAAAAATAACTATATTTTAAAGTCAAATTACTGTCCTAGGCATCACTTTTCGAAAAGTACGATGGCTACCTGTTTGGTTTCAGTGTTGTATTTCAATATTTACCCAAGCTACGAATGAGATGTAATATCTGAATTCAAGTTTTAGAAGGCCAACTAAACTAATTGACTATGTACAATTCTGTACCTGATTGGCAAAAATTACACCATTTCCTTTATTAATATGGCAAAAAAATTATTATTTCCAGATGACTTGAGATTTGTTGGAAAGCGTATTCGACCCTCATTAGAAAGTATACGTAATATTTAGATACAGGTTTATTTAAATATAAACATATTTAATGTATGCCTACTGTAACAATAACAATTTATTTCAAATGTTGATAACGTGTAGGCCTACACAACAGGGCGTTCTATTTGCGAATGTTAAAATATTTTGGTTAGTTTTTGGCTATTGGCATACAAAAAAAAAAAATTTTCAAAAAAAAAACCTTACCTTATTTAATTTTGTATGTGTATATGTGAAATTTAGAAGGTTTGGGATAGAAAACTGGTTAAAAGGAAAACCGAAGAGGTCAAACCCTTCGATTAAATTATTTTTAGTCGTACGCCACAGAAAGTGGAGAAAAAAACGTATAGTTAATTATTTTTAAAACCACTTTCGTAATTTATGGTATTCATCCCCCAAATAATCCTCTACCATGGTTTGACTGAAAAACGTGCTTTAATTAAAAAGTTATCCCCACGTAAATCCCATAGTTGGAATGACATTGCGAATGAGTAGGACAGAAAACCGCCCGTAAAAAAATGATAGCACGTATCGCTAGGTATTTGGTAAATTAATCGGTAGCAATTCTAAACGGAGCAACTTAAAAACTAGGTTCGTTGTTTGTCAAAAAGAGATAAGTGTTTAATCCACAAAACACGTTCGTTTTAATCGTTTTTTGGGGTATCCCTACATGTACTAGGGAAAAATGTATGATTAGTTAACTTTTGGTTAGGATAAAAGGTGGATTAAATTTCAAATGAAAAAATTGTAGTTCAGAGATATTTTATAAACAGTTCCTTGATTGGCTTAAAACGAGTGTTATTTTTTTGTTAGATGGCATTGGTAAAAAATGTGTTTGTGGTTTCAATAACACTGAAACACGTGTCAAGCTATTTTAACTGTAAATCTTATTTCATTATATTCTATTCTATAGCCACACGAATGATGATCAAATTCTGAAAATTAACTAACCTTGCATGCAGCTAAGGTCAGTATAATTTCTGTTCTCACAGCAACAAAATTTTGGCCAAAATAAGTGAAATATTGCTATAGCAGATACGTTTAGTTCAATCTTTATACATATATAGTAATATTGACAGTTCTTGAATAAGCGTATAACCCAAACGGGTAGTAAGATGCAGTGCTAAAAGGAAGTACTAAAAATTATTGAATATATGCCATGGACATCATTGAATTTGAAAGGGACTCTTCTTATTTATGTAAAAAAAAGTCATGTTTAAATGACATTACGGTCATGATAAATATTCAAAAACGTTTGCTTCTACTATGTGTAGACCTTTAAGATGAGACTGTAGAGGACGCGAGTAATGATCAGTGTTTTTACAGATTTATATCAAAATATTGTTTTGATCATAATAAATAAAATATTTTTCTGGTAGAAACATAGAGTTTAATTTTCTTCATATGTTGATGTCAACAGTTGTTGAATATCTGTTATTATCATAGCGACAGTAGATGACAAACTTTTTAAACGAAAAGAAAAAGTTGTCATTAAATCCCAGAACATCCTAGAGAGCTATTCAAGAATTGTTGAGGTCACCATTTGAAGAAAATTAAACTCTTATGTTTCCATGGGATAAATATTTTATTTATTCTAGTCAACAAAATATTTTAATATAAAAACTTCAAAAACCCTGCCCTTTTCTCTCATTCGCTATACTCTCAACTTAAACTTAACGTGTCTACTGAAACAATATTTTATTTTATCTCTCTAAATATAAAAACTGCAAGAGTACGGACTTAAACTCATATTACTTTCCACTCTCACTTAATCTTCAAAACACGGTCCTTTTAATCGTTTTAATGTCAGTTCTACAATTGCTAGAGGACGGGGGAGAATATGATTAGTTATCTTGTGGTTAAGTTGGGGATTAAAATTTCAACTGAAAGCTTTGGTTTAAAGCGATTATTGTGTTCTTGTTGTTTTTTTTAATACCGACGTTAAGTTTTGGTCATGTGGACATTGATATAGGTCTTAAGATATGTATCGTTATTTAATAACTCTCTATTCCAGAATTTACTTAAATGATAATCATATTCCAAAAATAAACTAAATGGGCACGTAGTTTAAGATATAAATCCGACAGTACAAGATAATAGCCAGCGTAAATATTTTAAGACTGTAAATTTGGGACTAGTTCAATGATAGTTTATTTTTACTGACTCTTGTATAGAGCTTTTATTATAATTATGTGTAGCGCTCTTATTTGTTACCCTCTCTAACGCAACGTAGCAGCACTGTACCACAGAAGTAATAATTATAACGTTCACCATTTTCCATAATCAGATTTAATCTTGTTTATGTGTTGTGACAATGGTCGCAATTGATGTCAAACGTTAAAAAGAGGGTTTAAAACGTCAACTATTTTTTTAACATATTGATCTTCCTTTTCAACCGAGAATGTATTTTGGTTAATTAACTTTGATTATTAAATTATAAACTACTCAGAAACTAAAAGTCGCACAAACGTGGGTTGTATTGTTTTGTATGGAATATGTCTTAAATATAGACATTTTTGACCATGATTATAATAAATAGCATTAAAAAAACAGCATAGTATCTGCCAGAAATAGAGCCATAGCGACCGAGTGGCCGTCATCTGTTGGCAAAGATAATGCCAACTATGCTGTGTGGAAAGCACATTGAACTCTCCGGCTATTGATCTCAGTTTTATAACTTGGAACCGCTCCTTTTTACTAAAGTAGCTCTTCATTTGTCCTCAAGAGGCGGAGTTGACCCCGTTTCTGACCCACTGCTTCACAGAAAATCTGGAAGCACCCGGGGTCGAACCCGGAACCTCTGGATCTGTAGTTATGATTTATGACCACAATACCACATATGCGGTCAATTATATATTATAGCTATTCATAGCCCAACAAACAAAGTCAAGACGATTAGTTCCTTTCTTCTGAATTCATTATTCTACTTAGTGTTGTTTTTTAATAGTCGCTTGTGCGCAGTGTGCACGTGGACTATATTTCAAGCTCATCACGTCTGATTTACTAGTGCTGGTGGGGGTTGGAGCTTGAATCTCGGCCAGGTTTTTAGTATATGTTTCATTCTCCCTCCGATCAACTATCAAATTTGGCTAAGTGTAAGACAAAGCCTTAACTTTGCCAAAATATATCAAAATAAAGACTATGAATAAATTTTCTATCAAATTTACCTTCTTCATCCCTGCCACATTTATTTAATTAAGTACGTAAAGGTCGGGTGAGTAGTAATACGCTGAGGATAAATAAAGCTTCAATTGTAATTTGTACGTTACCCTTAAATTGTTTTAGTTCACTTGCACCCCAAAATTTGTATTTTATATTTTTAAAAATTGCCTATTAGTTTTCTGAATCCAAGTTAGAGTCTTATTACAACACCAACCGCTTTTATTTACAAATTGAATTTTTTTTTCTCATACAACTAATGTTCATAATATAAAATCAGTTTGAAATTCTAAAATAAATATAGCTAAAGACACTCCATCATATTTCATGATTTTGTAAACAATATATACGTGTCTATAAAAGTTTGACTATTTGAAACTAAAACCTCAAATTTATATAAATTAACCATCAATAAATCGATCTATCTATTTTTATGTATAGTCATTGCGATTTTACAATCTCATATTCCCGTTAATGTGACCATATTTCCTCTCAAATACCCTCTCTTACCTTCCCCTGCCTTTAATAAACCCACTATAAACGTAACCATAGTAATAGGACACTAGCTAACTCTATGGATTTTAGGAACTCTTAAAGTTCATGATGGCAGCCCGAACGTAGGCTCGCCATTCAACCCCATCCTGAGACACCTCCCTCCATCCATTCAACTCCATCCTGAGACACCTCCCTCCATCCATTCATTCCCAAAACTGACATCCAACCTACTTCAGATTCATTTTCTCACCATCCTCTCACCAATGTCTTGGTACGACAAGTTGTCTGGTTTCTTCAGGTTCCCCAACTAAAATGTTGCCTGCCATCACCGCCACATGACCGTTCCACCTCAGCCTGTGCGCCTTGATAAATCTTAATGTGTTCGGGGATGCATACAAACAATGAATTTTTTCATTATGTAGCTTTCTCCTTTTTACTGTTTCTTTATTCCTCTTGAGTCCAAGTATCATACTCAGAACTTTGTTCTCGAAAACTCTCAATCTCTTCTCCTAGTATGGAGTGAGAGACCACACTTCACATCCGTAAAGAACAATGGGTGAGATTATAGATTTGTATATTCTCAGTTTAATATTTTGAGAAGATGAGACAACAATAGCTTACAAACTGATTGTGAACGAAAACAATAATTTTAAGTTTCCAATACACAAATACATATCTATTATTATTTCAGACATATACAAAATATATAAACACTTATATTAATTTACATTTATTTTATACATCAACATCCTGATTATCTAGATTAAAATAAATACCATTTATACATAAATATGCTCTTGGCTTTGTGAGGAGTGTTAGACGTTGATTGTCTCTTATAAGCCATCTCTCCTTAGAAAGGCTGGTTTTAATCCCGTTTATGGCAGAATTTAATTTTAAGGTGGGATTGAAGGGGTTGCAAGAAATTTCGATGTTTTTGCAGTTTTTGTGGCAAAACATTTTTTCGACCAAAATAAATCAAATATTGCTTTAGTACAAACATAGAGTTTAATTTTCTTCACATAATGACGTCAAATTTTTTTTAATATATGTCAAGAGTGTTTTGTAATTTAATGACAACTTTTTCTCTTCATTTAAAAAGTGTGTTAGATAATGTCACCATGCTCATGATAGATATTCAGGATTTGTTGATATCAACATGTGAAGAAAATTAAACTCTATTTTTATACTGGAACAATATTTCATCTATTTTGGCAAAAAAAAAAAAGTTTTGCCATAGAATCTGAAGAAAAAAAAACACACCTTTTCTCGCGTTCCCTTCCATTCCACCTTAATGGAGTGCTAAAGTGAGCCAGTTCCATATAAGTCGCTGTTTGTTAGACCTCAGTTCAAAAAAACGGACGTAATATTTGAGTGGATGTGAAAACAATAACTGTAATATCCTATTATTGCTAAATCGTATTCCTCCAATACAGAATATATATTAAACATCATGTTATTGTTCATTCTATTAACTTTTTTAACTATGTATAGTTTGTACAATTCATTTACTATTAGTTTTACCGATAATGTGACTAAATTAATAATGTCGTATGTTAAAATGTAATTTATTTATTTATTCATTATTATTATTTTTATCATTATCATCGTTATTATTGTTATTATTATTTATTATTATTACTATTATTATTATTAGCACCGTGTCTTACTACCCGTTCGGGCTATACGCACTTAAGCTAATGTGTAATGGTAGGGTGATTGTGAGATGAAATGAAGGACCTACAGTTTAACGTGGAATCCGAACCACGGTGGAGGCCTGGCATTCCCCACATTCACAAGATGTCATGTCAGAGGTGAAGGAAGGGTTTAGCAATCAGATAAATTTGTGCCGGGACCGAGGATTCATCCCCGAACTCACAGCCCAAAAGTCTGACACCTTACCCCTAGACCACCAAGTCACGCATTATTTATTAATTTATTCATGAGGCAACTGTAAAATAAATGTTACCCAGTTGAATTGGTCTCGTTAAATTATAGAGAACGGATACGTGAAATATTTCCTAGCGCCCTTCCTCCACGTCCGCCACCCCACAGTTTGGCAACAAGACAACTAAAAAATATTCTAAAAATGAACCCCGATGCTATTCATCGTGAACATAGATTTGATATATCATGAAAAGCTTCTTAAAGGCTTTGATTTGATTCTATTTTTTTAATAAAAACCAACATTTCTCTCTTTTTTCGCCGACTGAAACCAGGGAAACAACAAAAGAAGCACTCTTCATCGTGCAGTTCTCTTTAACGTCAGCTGTGTCACATGTAATGTGCCCGCTCTCAGCTTCTCTTTTCTTCTTTTTTTTTTTCTAAACAGGAAAATGCTTGTCCCGAATATCTCCCCTTCCACCCCTCAAATGCTCTTCCTCGTTTCTTTCCCCAGACTCCACTGTGGAGGATTAAAAATTCATGAGAATTAATTAAAGTGGCATATTTAGCGTTTTAACTCCATTTACAGGTTTTAATCTAATTTCGTGTAAAAGCATCGTTCCCTTTTCTCTCTCACTCTTAGTTCCCGCAAAGACATACGAAAGTGAATGTTTAGTTTAGTTTAGAATGGCTTCCATCACTTTAAATCGAGAACGTAATTTCTTCAGATACTAAAACTAGATGGTTCGTTTGACGCATTATGAGCCAATCTTTGTAATGACAGCAATAAAATGTAGCCTTCATATTTTGGAAATATAAACTTTGAAATTTCTTAAATATATATCAACATCAACCGCTTCTGTGGTAGCATGGCGTGTAGGGGTAAGCAACCCACAGCCCGCGGGCCACATGTCCAGTTCACTTTTATTTAGCACCACGGCTTACTACCCGTTCGGGTTATATGCCTCAGTCAGTACTAATTACGCTAATGAACTAGGAAATGGAAAGGTTGAATATAGAGGAAGTGAACCCATATTTGCGTGGAGGGAGAGTGTAAAAGATTTATGAAAAACCACTCCCAGTTCACACGAGTGAGATTTGAACCTCAATATCCCCGTCCTCGGCAGTCTAGCTCAACATGAGACTAGCGCGTCAGCTGACTAGGCCACCAACGTGGGTTCCAGTTCACCTGCTTTTTTGTCCGGCCCACAAAAATATTTAGCAAATAAACAAAACTGTTCATAAATAAATAGACTAAAAACTAGTTACCATATAAAAAAAAAAATTAAACATCTCCTGGTCGATTTTTCCAAAGTGTTTACCAATATTTTTTTTCTAAACCTATGCAGCCTATGATATAAAAAAAATGCGTCTATCCTTAGTTTAAGGCGTCGCTCTCGCAATAGACTGGGCTGCCGATGATTGAAAGATTGAGGCTCTAATCCCGGTCAGGTGTGCTGAGTTGTTGTATCATAGGTTGTTTTCACCTCTGCCTTCATGCAAATTGGGATACACTTATTCTTTATTCAACACGAATCATTTTTAATATATTAGCTTATAACTCTAACGGATAGTAAGACTCAGTTTTAAGAAAATCTTATCGACATTCTTTTTTTTTTACCACCACGTCTTACTACCCGTTTGAGTTATACGTTTATATACTAACTACGACAATGGCTCTAGGGAAGATTGTTAAGTTCTGGTTATATGGGCTTCGCTGTTGGACGCCAATTGAAGAGATTACCGTTTAATTAGCTGATAATTTCTCCGTGGTCAAGCACTAATTAAATCGGTACGGTATTTTGACGATATAATTGGTATTTATAGCCCCGTGATCGAGCGCCAATTTTTACGACACGGAATTATTATGCCCCGCGATTGGGAGCCAATGAAGCGGTACTGTATTAAAATAAAATAAAATACGTTTATAAAATTAGGACTAGATTATTGTCAATGCTCTCACATATTCTTTAGGGTCAAATCAGGTACATTACAATACCCCCAAAAGTGTATCTGAAAGTAGAGACTAGTCGTATACTTTTTGATACGCTTTGCTAAAAAA
>CABEEJ010000268.1:137062-155452 GCA_901482245.1 Timema douglasi
TATATATATATATATATATATATATATATATATATATTTATATATATATTTATATATATATAAGTTGAAGTTGAAGTTATACAAACCAAACATTAAAATATAAAATGTTAATCAAAAAGTTGAAATTAGATAAATCAAATATTAAGATATAAAATTGTTAAGCATAGTTACAATTAATTGAAATAAAATAATCTAAGTTTATTATGTAAATTTTTTGAATTTAATCATCACTAATAAAAAAAAATTTACTGAAAAAAAAAAAAAAATTCGTTGTATCTTACTAAATATTACATAATAAAAAAATGTTACTAAACAGAATTCTAACACGGACAAGTAATTTAACTACCATGACGTAAACATGGATCAAAAGTGGGTAAGTAAATGTTAATATATTATAATCACTACTACCAACATAATTTTGTAAAAAATAATAATACCTATAAAGAAATAATACCATGGTCACTGGTATGAAGCAGAGAAAGCGCTTTAGTTGTGCTATCATCCCAGCTCGTGTCTAGTGTTTAGTCCTTAATATTCCATTTTTAGAGTTATCTGTGACAAATTTACTAGTGGATTTTGACACAGAAATTTTTCAAAGCTTCTTCGCCTTTTCTTTATTATTCAAAATGGTTGATACAGAAAGTGGGAAACGAAAACAGAATTTTATTATTATTATTATTATCAGATAAATGCATATGAAAAGACATGCACATGTAAATTTTGCAAAATCATTTTATCAACTCCACGATGTAAGTAAAGATTAAAACTTTATTGATAATTTACTAAGTTTAACAGTAAGCCTGTGTGCATTAATTAATTATTAATATAGGCCTTAGGTAACAAATAAGGGAATGTTCCTGGTCCTTGTTACTGACAAGACCTAGATAATATTAACGTTACTTCAATTAAAAAAAAGTTTATTTATTGTGATATGATATAAAAGTAGCCCTATTTTCTTATTAATTTTATTTGGTTAGAAAGTTTTTATCCCAAGCACTAAATATTTGTTCTTTATCTTGTTGCAGCTACAGTTACAACACTGCAAGGGCATCTAAAATTCATCCTACAGACTTAAGACATTATGAAAATTTTAAACAAAGTTGAATTTTCAAAATCCAAGAACAACCGCTCAAAAATGGAATCAACTCATTATGGAGGAGGTTCTATTCAAGAAAACAAAGCTTGCTTATAATGATCCCAAGGCACAGTCCACCACTAAAAGTATTGCTCTCATGTTGACAAAAAGCCCTCTTCCTTATACTTTTGTTGAAGAATCAGGATTTGTGGAGTTTATGGCTAATCCTAACATTGCGCCTCAACAAGAAATTCCATGTCGGACAACTTTTTTAACAAATTATGTACCAAAACTCTTTGCGGATACTCAGATTAAAATGAAAGGTGTCCTCATATTAGACTTACCGTCTCTTCTCTCCCTAAGTATCATTTCAGATGGTTGGACATCTGCGGCTGTTGTCAAATATGTTAGTGTAACTTGTCATTATTTAAGAACTAACTTTATTTACAACTCTTTCACAACGGACATCATTTTAATGAATTAATCTAATACTAGTAAGAATATTAGCATTGCAATCAAATTAACTTTGGAGGAATGGGAAATACCAGTACAGGAATCAAGCATACCATTCTAGTGTGTCACTAATAATGGTGCTAATTTGAAGAGTGCTGCTTCAATTTATTTAATTCATCAGCAGTGCTTTTCCCATAATTTACAGAATTCTATATCTGATTCAAAAAGAGAAACTCCAGGAGTTAGCACTTTGTTATCAATATACAAGGCAATAGTGGGTCACTACTGATTCAGCAGATCAGCTAAACAGATAATTCATAATATTCAAAAACAATTAAATATGAAACATCTGAAGGTAGTTCAATATGTTTAACATGCCATGTTAAAGAGGCTGATTGAAATGCAGGGTGCATTAAATGCAGAGCTGGCCATCCTAAATAACAACAGCGACTTGACTATGCTTAATGCACAAGATTGGATACACATTAATGGGCTAGTATAAATTTTACAACCCCTTGCTGAAGCAACAGAGGATTTAAGTGGTGACAGCCACCCTACTTCATCAATCATGATTCCTGTTCTACATTGGTTGGAGTCACACTTTAATAAATATATGGTAAAGAAAATTGAGGGAATCGTGTTTGCCAGGAATTCAACTAAATCAATCAAATCAAAGTTTGGACTATATGAAGAAGACACTGAATAACTAATATCCAAGCTTAATAATCCACGTTTTTAGAGGTGTGCTTGTTAGAAAAATTGTTGCTGTATCGAATATCCGAGCTGAGGTAAACAAGTCTTAAAACTTTGAAACACAGCCGTTAGAAGAACAACCAGGACTAAGTACAGCCACTTCTTCTCTTTGGTCTGCGATTGATGAGCTACCAAACTAATCTCTCTTTGATTCAGGAACTGATTAAATTGAGAGATACTTGGGTGAAAAATGTATTCCACGAATAGAAGATCCTTTGATTTGGTGGAAGGACAAAGGAAAATGTAGCTAAGGTAGCAGCTAGGTACCTGGGTATTCCTGCTACTCAGGTAAGTAGTGAGCGATTGTTCTCCACAGTAGGCAATATAGTTAGAGAAAGACGTCAAAATTTGCTTCCGGCACATGTTCGGCAACTTGTGTTTTCCCATGATAATTTGTAAATTAGGCCAACTTTGTGAAACAATATTTTATTTCAATTCCTATATGTATTATGTTTTTTATATGTGAGTATTTGAAAGAATTTCTTATTACATGTTGATTATGATTTTTACTTGTTTTTATAAAGCTTAAAGCCAAATAATAAGTAATGCAAGTGCAATATTATAATATAGGTTGTGTTTATTTTGTTTTCTTAAACAGAAATAAATTAAGACATGTCAGAATATAAATATGGTGTGCTTTGACTTTTTCCATACGCCTTTATTTTGACCTAGATTTACATACTGGTTGATTTAAAAATTAAAAGTAGCGTTAAGTGACAACAACAAAATTCCTGGATAGCTTCTACTTTGTCTTGTCTTCGCCAGTTTCAAGCTTCGCTTTGATTTCACTTCGCATTTAAAAAGTGACCTTCGTACACCCCTAGTGTTAATATGACTTATAGATTTCTATCAGTTCCCAATTTGTATATCAAATCAGATTTTTATTCCACGGTTGCATCTTATAGTAAGCCTCTCATGTTGTTTAAATAAAATGTAAATACATCTCAACCAATTTTGAGCAATCTTATTATAGTTAACTGCTGTTTCTTGAACTTTTTTTTTAGTAAAATTATAATGATTTTTACTTTCAATCTATTTTTTATCATATATCATTAATATGATCTAATTTTTTTAACCATTCATAAGCATGATTGTAAAATTATTTTGCTATTATTGTTTATTTTATCTTGTCCTTGTAAGGTACTTTTCAGTGCTGGCCTGTCATAGGTCTCACGAATGTTGGCCAGCACTATAATAAATGAAATTATTATTATTATTATTATTATTAGTATTATTATTAGTATTATTATTACTTTGTCCCCTCGCGTCTGACTACACGTTCGGGTTATATGCATAAATATTTTGCTCTTGCGGTTGGTATTCACAAACCTCGGAATGGCCATAATTATTTTTTTAGGAATCATAGTACTTATAATAATGAAACAAATAGCCGAAACTATTGTTAATGCATTTTCAGAATATGATACTTATAATAATGCTTTATGATAAAGATAAATTAAAACATTGAACATCGCTTTTAGAAATTGTCTTAGTTTTAAAAGACCATGCTTAAAATACAATTAATTTCAACCAATCTTTGTTGAGATACTTTTTGTTTTAGTTAATAAGGAAATAGAATGTGCCCACAATTCTGAGGAAGAATAGAATTTGTAATCTATAATATTTGGATTAATTAAAAATGAATTTACAATATCATTAGTTGTAAGATATTCTCACCATTTTGCATTCGTTTTATAGAGGTTCTCTAAATATTTAATTTGTTTCTTGCATAGATAGGTTAAGCTCTGCCTGAAATATTTTTCGATTTATATATTTGTATTCATTTTAGTTGACTATTAAACGTACTTTTACTTGTCGGCTGACTGGATGTAGCTGTTAAAATTACATGAAAATGAGAACTTAAAACACTTACAACTATTTACCCTTTTACATAGTGACTCAAATCATTTAAGTCGGCTTAGTTTTCAATGTAGTGAACTAGCTCTATTATTTTTATTGTTTCTATGTGGAAGGAAGTAAGTTTAACTAGCAATCACGATATTAGAGTAGAAACTAGTAAAAAAATAGTAGTGAATTACATGCTATTACTCGGTCAGTGAGTTGTTGTCATCTCGCCTGCTATCAAGGAATGTAAAACTTAGAATATACAAAACAATCATTTTATCGGTTGTTCTCTGAGCGTGAAACATTTTATCTTACCTTACATGACGAAAACCAATTTAGGGTGGTCGAAAACAAGGTGCTTAGGAAGATCTTTGGTCCAAAAAGAAATTAAGATATTGGGTAGTAGAGGAGGTCACGTAATGATGATTTACATACCCTGTACTCATCACAAGGAATTGTTAATATAATCAAGTCTCGTAGATTACGGTGGGCAAGACATGCAGCGTGAATTAAAGAACCTAGAACCATGTTCAGGGTATTGACTGGCAAACCCAATGGGAAGAGACCATTGGGAAGACCTAGGTGGAGATGGGAGAGTAACATTAGAATTGACCTGAGGGAAATAGTGTAGTGAGGTGGACTGGATAGATCTAGCTCAAGCTGGGGATAAGGTGTAGTGAGGTGGACTGGATAGATCTAGCTCAAGATAGATATAGGGTGTAATGAGGTGGACTGGATATAACTATCTCAAGATAGGAATAGGGTATAATGAGATGGACTGGATATAGCTATCTCAATATAAGGATAGATTGTAATGAGGTGGACTGGATATAACTCTCTCAAGATAGTGATAGGTGGGGTACTTTTTGTAAGTGCTGCAATGAACTTTAGAGTTCCTGGCCCCATAGAGTAAATAAGTAACCTTTGGACCATCTATAATAGATCCAAGGTTAACTCTTGATATTAATTTAGGCTTGGGTTTAATTTTAATAATTTTGTCTTAATCGCAATTTTAATAATTTAGAAATCATTTAATAAATTCACAATTTACATAAAAATAGCTTATTTAAACTACATAGCATAAATTCCTATTTTGATTCAGATCATATATTAAATTTTTATCATGCCATAATTTGAATTAGGTAACTAGCCCTTCTTACTCCGTTGGTTAGACCGCATCTTACCGGTCCTTTCATTCCTACCCTCTTCACCTTGTTCGAATTTTCACCAATGGGAACCTGCCAATTGAAAACTGTTAAGAAGGAACTCAGAGGCTTCTTTGTTTCTGTACGTTAGGTAAACGATGTGGTATAGTCAGCTTCGTGACCCTTCCTTCCTCCACACTCAAACGGAAGGGAAAACAAATTAACTATAGGATGCTTATATATTTACAACTTACCGATAAAATGTACCTCTCGAGCTGTAGATTTGCATAACAATCCTAAAACGTCTGAGATTACGCTAGGATTTGCTATAACGGGTCATGCATAAACCACGTAACGCTTTGTCGGTAGGACCGAGGGGTGGGAGAGAGGGCGCTCTAATATCTAGATGGTGTTACATGGGGTGAGGGTGGTGTATATCTAAGTGTTACGTAACACAGATTTATATCCATTACTCTCTATGGAAATTTCGAATGCGCTAAGGTGTAATTGTCTGCCCGAAACAACGAACGCCAAGCACATGTTATGAGTGCATTGTAGTATTATATACTTTTGTAAGCTGTCATGGTGACCTGGTGGTCTAGGGGTAAGGTGTCGGACATCTGTTCTGGTGGCCAGGGCTCAATCCTCGGTCCCGGCACAGATGTATCTGATTACCAAGCAAGCCCTTCCTTCACCTCTGACAGGACGTGTATTAATCACAACTTGTGAGTATGGGGAATGCCAGGCTCCCACCGTGGTTCGTATTCCACGTTAAACTGTAGGTCCTCCATTTCATCTCACAATCACCCTACCATTACACATTAACGTAAGTGCGTATAACCCGAATGGGTAGTAAAACGAAGTGTTAATAATAATAATAATAATAATAAACTTTCACACATATTGTGTAATATTACTACTTGAAAAGTAATATATTCAAAACTGTATTTAAAAAGGCTATTAACTTTCCAAATACCTGTCTGTAGGTGCAGTTTTTCCATAAATAATAATATTCTCTGAAAATGTTTATATTCAGGATTTAGATGTATTTCAATAAGTATTAAATCTGAGTACCTCTTTTGGTATCACAAAAACTTCCTTATGAAATAGAGACATTCACTCTTGGTGAGAAACGTTATTTAACTACAGGTTGGTGGATGTAGGGAGGTATCAGGCTAAATATCTATATGGTGTTACATGGTTGGACGGGGGTGGGGTTAAAAAAAGTAAGAAAAAAGCGTTACATGGTTTGAACTCTAAGCCTCGTGATTATTGGGACTAACAAAAAATTTGACTTACACGATTTTTCCTTTGGGAACGACTAGCAGTATTTTAATTTATGTTTATTGGTTTATCTTATACCCAAGTATTAAAATGCTTGGAGATGAGGGTTAGGAGTTAAGTGATCCACCTTCTAAAGAGTTAGAACGCTATTTCAGGAGATAAGATGTCTCGCAATATTTAAATTTTAAATAACGGTATATTATTTCAAACTATGGTTAACGTAAAAATAAAGTTGAAAGATAACAACACCACAGAAAAAAAACACTTATATTTTGAGTTGAATTCGTTTTTAAAATTGATGTAAAAATGTAAAATTATCTTGTTTCCAACGACGTTTTAAGTAAATCCAAATGTCACGTGAATAAAACAAAATGCATCTAGTAGATTGTAAAGTATAATATATCTATTTTGATAAGCTAATTTCTGATAGTTAAAGTTAAGACTTAGATAAAATTCTCTGGAAAAAACTATATCAAAATATAGAAAAATTGTGATTTAAAGAATTAGACAGATTCATTTCTAGTAGTTAAAATTATAAGAAAACGGCTAAACCGATTCTGACAAACGAGCAATGAGCAACGAGAGAATTTTCAGATTTTATACTGTGTGTGTACTGTCTCAACTGTACATTCATTCTTTGTTTAAATCGACATAGAAACCCCAATATGTATGATTGTATATTGGTAATAAAATATTTATTTTTAGTTAAAAATAACAACTAAATTCTTACTTATAAAGAATATGGTGCAAAAAAAAAAAAAAAAAAATCTGGTAAAGGGATCTTTTTAAAGTTATCATCGTTGTATGGTACGGGAAAATGGACATTTTGCTTAAAATTAAACACCGAGAGGTCAAAATCTAAGGAAAGTTGATAGTCTTTGATTAGTAAACATTTAACGAGAAAGTTGAGTGAAGCTTTATTATATAGAACTTTCCCATTAAAAAGTGTTGAATAAATTTTATCACGATAATTTACAACATTCGCTGCATCGATCCACTAGTTGTAATAACTGTGTAAGTTATTTGAGAAGTAATTTGTGGTTCGGAAGCGTCAGAGATGGGTTTCTCATAAATAACGCGTTGTATTTTTTTTATTTTTTCACCTTTAGGAAGGAGGTACTTCATTCACGGTAGGACTTACTCTCTGAAAGGTCTTTTTTCCTACCAATACCCTACTATATAATATATTTCTGGTAGGGAAAAAGGCCTTTCAAAAAACTATTCCTACGCTGAACAAACTTTACTTAAAATAACTTGATAGTCTGAAACCTTATCTCAGTCGGTGGCTTGTATGTCTACTGAACTAAGAGTCCTGGGTTAGATTCCCGGAATGTCCGAAATATTTATTATTTTTGAAATGTAGGTTTACTCTTTCACATTGATAAATTTATGGCCGTGGAGCTAGATTTATATTTAAGTTAAAGTCGTGTGCTGATATAATCATTTAGTTCAGAAAGTGCAAGTTAAATACTTCAAATAAATTAAACAAAAAAATAACTATATGTGATGCCACATGCTAGGAATTTTCGTTATTCATAGTCTCGTATAACTGCGTGTTTAATAAGTTCGCTTCGACTACTTTGTTCCAGTTATCTTCATCATCATTCAATTTCCAATAAAGTAGCACAAAATCAACACGAAGCCTCCAATGTAACGTCAAAATTATCTTTAACCATTAATCTGGAAGAATTGTAATTAATATTGGCAATCTATCAAAGAAATACTTTCCAGGCTGGAGTGTTTGATTATGATTATAAAGGAGGTTTTGATTTATGACAAACAATTTATAATAACCATACTATCTTAGTAATACTAAAATGTAATATGTAATTGATATTAAAATATAATCCCGTGACACATGTAGTATGAAAGTCTAAAATAAATCATCACGTGTTAGTTAAACAGGATTTAAGCATCAATCAGCTTACAAAGGCAATAAAACATTATTCACCTTTAAATTAGTCTTGATTTAAGGAGCCCACTTACAACAACTGATTTAAAATAAGATAAAGAAAATTTACCAAGTGGAAATGTTTGGAAACTGAAAACTAAAAATTAAACAATTATTTTCGATTTAAATACGAACATGGAAACATTTTTTCTAATAATATGATTTATATAGTATACAATATTAAATACCCTGTCCATGCCTATCTCAGGTATTGCGCTTTTAATAACCTTATATATTAATTTAATTGAAAAGTAGCAGCTCCATTCTATAAAACTGAGATTAGCTGCTGGAGGGTCTGTTGTGTTATCTACAGAAGTTGCAACGATATTCGCTAAAAGACAACATCTGGTATAGCTCGATTGCGGTCTGACACCATGGAGTATTTTTTATTTATTTTTCTGAATTCAATATATAGGCGTATACAAATAATAGGTTATGAGTAAAGTTTATAAAACTAACTCACTTTCCTACACTACTTTGGATAGTAGTGTTTATTATAAGGTAATATTCTAGGAAAAAATCTTTGGATACTTTTTGAATTTTATTTGCACCACATTTACTAACCATCCGGATTATTCACCATTAATTATAATGAAGATCCAAGGCGCTACTCTCTAAATGGCCTAGACTGCCGAAGACGGGGAGATTGGCGTTTGATCCAGTTCGGGTGTAATGAGGGTGGTTTTTCCCTTTTAAAAATGCACTTTCCCCTTTCGTAAATTCAGGTACACTTCCTCTAAATTCAACCTTCCTAATCCCTAACAAATTATTTTAATTAGTACATAAAAGTATAAACCAAACGGGTAGTAAGACGTCGTGATAAAAAAAATCCTTAGAAAACATCTGACCAGGATTCGAGCTAAGAACTTACCCTCATTGGAAAACCAGAGTAGATGAGTTTGACGTTTAGTCCGCCTGCGAACTAATCCGGGTAAAGAAAAAGTGAGAAGCAAAAACATTTATTTAAATCAATCATAGGTTCGATCCCCCTTAAAATGAATTCCCACTAGAATTTTTTTCCGTCATAAATCACTTTTTAATGGTCAAGTGTCTTGAGAATATTTGATGGTATTATAATCTGGTGTTGGATTGACTTATCAACAGGTTGCAGAGTTGATTGTTGAAGTAATCAACAGAGAAAACGGGCGTTCCTGGGGCGAGACGGCTAGTAATGAGAGAGTTGTCAGTAATCGTTCACGAGCTCGTTACTCATTTCAGAAGAGAGGGGGTTCGGCTATAGAGCTGCCTATAACCAGTTCCAAGACAAGATCATATTTATAATAATGAGCGGCTGAGAACAAAGAAAAAACTGTACGACACAATCGTAAATATTTACTCATAGTGTCTGGGATAATTTGTGACAACAAAAACAAACAGTAGTCATCAGTTAGCCTCCGAGTGAATATGTGGCCAGCCTCTTGGTGTAGTGGCTATCATTCCTGACTCCTAATCTAGACGTCCCGGATCCGATTCACGACGGTGCCATGGGTAATTTTTCCTAAGGGAAATCTTTTCTATGGTTGTCATGGTCTGGATAGTTTGATGTAAGTTTAAGAATCTACTTGCAGCATATAATCATCATAACCATCATCTCATCGAGAAAGGTAACCTTACATACAACTTACATGATGTCCCAACCTCAGAAGAAAGTTACATATCAGCCACTGCCAGTATAATACCAGGAATGTCTTGCGTACAAACGCTAGAAAAATAGGCAAAAACAATATTTATATAATATTAAAACAAATACCCTGATTATGGCATGAAGCCAGTTCTGGAAGGCCTTATTTCTTACCAAAAAAGCAGGCCTTATTTGGATAAGATAAGGGGCCTTATGGAAAAGGCTTGCTACCAAAATCAAGGTATCTACTCTTATTGATCAATCAAAACACCCTCAGACACCAATTTTAAACATAATAGTTAAAACAACGTTGGAAAATTTTCAAATTTTCAAAAATCAGATATCAGCCGACTACCCTTAAAATGTGTTTTGACCATCCATCCACTTGATATAGGGGTCAGCATGATGCCTTCCTACTAATCTCGAGGTTTCAGGTTCGATTCCTAGTGGTACTATACGTATTTTCCCCTAAGAATAATTGCCTCTATGTTCGCAATGGTTTGATTAATTAGACTTAAGTTAGGTTAAGACTTCTACTGGCACAACATAATCATAAAAATTATTACATCGTCTCAACGGTACCTACATGGAAACCCAACTGTAGAACATATCCGCCCCTGTCAGTAGAAGAGCAGGAATGTCTAGCCGACAAATTCTGATGGCATACGGTTGAAAAATTTTAAAAATACCTAATAGCTATTAGCATCTAGTATCTCAATATCAAGATCGAAATAAATCTGTCAAACTGTTTCGGTTCTAGGCTCAGGTACAGACAGATAAACATATGGAATTGTAGGTTCTGCATTTTTTAGTTTGGGAAACATAAGATATCAAGATTTAAAATTATCTAGACCAGAGGTGGGAAAAATATTTTTCAATATAGCAACACGTGTGAGGAATGAAAAGTTAAAATCACCACACCATGTGAGAACTGATAAATTATTTTGTTCAATCGAATATTATGACAATACACACTGTTTGGATAAGTTTATTCAAAACATGTTTTCTTTGACTACTCAGAACAACTGCCTCAAGCGCAGATAATAAATATTGTTCAGATTTAAAATTTAAGACAATTTAATGCTAGATTTGAACATACCTTTGTCTGACAAGTTGCAGAAATATGGTCTGAGTATCTTAACTCAATGCACATTTGGAATGCCTCCAATGATATGCAAGAAATATCAAAGTTACAACCAGCATACGCCTTCAGAAAAAAGATTTATCTTACTGTAAGTGCCAAAACCTTCCTTCACCTCTGACAAGACATCTTGTGAATGTGAGGAATACCAGGCCTCCACCATGGTTCGGATTCCACGTTAAACTGTAGGATTAAACTGTAGGTCCTCCATTTCATCTCACAATCACCCTACCATTACACATTAGCATAAGTGCGTATAGCCCGAACGGGTAGTAAGGCGTGGTGCTAATAATAATAGTACTGTAAGTGCTGGCAAACTCAAATTCGCCACACTTTGACGGCCAATCCAATACTAGTGGCATTTGGTGACAGAGTTGACCACCTCAGATATAGAAGTAGAAATTTTTCACGATTACAATATTTTTTTTTAAACGGTAGAATCTATTATATTATAATAATGTATAATAAACAATCTTTCAAAATACTATATTCTAAAAGAATTTGCATTTTTCAAAATAGATATGAGCTGGTTAATTTATCAAAGAAAATCTGCCATTTTTGAAAAAATTTCATTGAAATTTTTTTATGTAAATTCTTACAAATATTTTAATGGAACGAATACAATCCAGCTATAGCTCAATTTTTCAAAATTTCACTTGTATTTAATTTATTCCGAGGACGTTAACACTATAAAATTGTCAAATAAGTTTCAATAACAATGATTACAGTCATTTTCTCCCATTCAGGTATCCAACATGGTGCTTGGTTGTTGAGTGGCCAAAATGTGACTTACGTAGGGTTTACTGAGCTTGTCTGCTTACGTCTTGAGACACAACGCGAATGCAAGCCTTTGTTATTTGTTAATAAAATGAATATGTTTGTATTTCCTAAAAATGTATTTCTATCAAAACCCTACTATTTCTTGCCACCACTGCTGCGTCGGTCGATAACCAACGGTAACAAGGGTTGGGGCAGTGTAAGTAATATTGTAGTAAATCACTCCCTCTCTTAAACACACACCATGGACAAAATCGTTGCCCACAGCTATGTGAAACGGTTCGGCGTGGTCAATTTTTTTAAGGTAGACCTGAGTCGTCCAAAAAATACCATGAAAAATCAACGATAGCAAAGGATTTTACTCTGGAGATCCTCAAGGGAGTTCACTGGCAGAAGCCCCGTGGGGTACAGAAGTTCAGACCCTTGGAGAGGGAGATTATTATAAAGGTCTTAACATTGCTCAAAACCACTTCTTTTTTTCCCCAAGCACTGCGTTTTACTACCTGTTCAGACTTACGCACACTTTTTTTTTTAAAGAAGTGTTGATCTCATGAAAATCTCGAGATTTTGATGGATGTTGGATGACGTTTTATGTGCTCCGGAGCCCATAAAAATGTGTCTTACCTATTATTCCTGTCTATTTGTCTCTCTCCTATGTATGTATTCTCAGGGCTAGAGCTGTAAGTGTTTAGTGAATTTTATTCAAACTTCTTGTTTATATATTATATTTTATTCTAGTCTTTAAATCAGGATTAGTTAACTGATGAGTGATTTTTGAAAATTCGAAATTTTTCAAAAATGGTTATCACGATCTGGTTAGATATGGATAGCTGAGGAGTACTTTACATGATAAATATATTATTTCATAATAATTGTGTTTTAGACCAAAACAATTTAAGGGTAGTTTACTGGACACATCCTTAGTCATAGAAGATAGAAGGAAAGGTTGAAGAAAAGAGGAGATTAGGAAGAAGGAGTTTTCAAATACTAGATGACTTGAAGGAAAGAATAAAATTCTGGGAGCTGAAGGACGAGGTAAAGGACAGGGTGCATTGGAGGTCTAAGTTCAGTGACAAAAGAAATGGGCCTGTCGTAAAACAGGACACATAATAATAATCCATTCTTCTTGATGGAAGAATATTAAATAAATACATATTTTCAACTGAGAGAATGTGTTCAGTTTCAAGCAGTTTTAAAGTTTAAGATGAATTTATTACAATTTGTATTAAGGTGTACTTGATATACCCTGGGAGGGTTAATGTTGAATCCATTATTTCATAGCCCGGTGAAATTTGGAATATTAGTTATTACTTTGATCCTTAACCTCTATAAATATGGCCAACTAAATCAAAATCTTTAAAAATGCTTTCGAATAAATCTACTATACGTGACTGTTCTTTTAATTAAGGTACGATATATTTGATGTAATCGTAGTTTAATAAAAATATTTTCGTTCAAATCCTAAGATATATTTTACCTATCACCAGTAGCTTAGCTAAGGGGGTCCACCCCGGGCGGCCCTTTTGGTCTACTGCAACCGAAAGAAAAGTTTTTATTCTGCCAGAATAATAGTCTACAAGATGGCAGATCCAATTTTATTATTTACCACTAAAAGAAATAAAATGTGAGTACATTACAAAACACTTAAATTTCCCTATAATTCAAATTCTTATAAAAGAACCAATAAAACTCAACTTTGATTTCTTAAATATATTTATATAATATTTCAACATATGGTGGAAACTTAAACCTAAAATTTTCGAGCATGAATCTGTGTAGATCATGTTCGGGCTTTCACACAATGGAAGTAGTTGGAAATTAGAATCCGACATGGAGCAACAATTTATAAAGGGGAGCAAAAAGAATATAAAAACAAAGTGAGGAAGTGGAGGGAAATACTTTCAAGATTGTTGGATACGATTAAATGGAGAAAAATTAATAAGCAAAGTTATCAAGCAAGTAAAATAAACCAAGTACTATTCTATGATATTTGATAGCACTCCTGATATTTCTCATAAAGATCGAGCGAGCCAAGTTTTGCTTTACGTTATGATCGATGGAAATAAAATGAAGGTAGTAGAATCATTTGTTGATTTAATTGAAACAAAAGGTAAGACCGCCAAGAATATTTAAACAATGATTTTGAAAAGACTAGTAAAAGATGGAATTGGTATTCAAAATTGTAGAGGATAAGGTTATGATAATGCTGCTTTGATGGTTGGTTAACATACTTGTGTTCAGAGACGTATCAAGGAACTTAATAAAAAAGCATAAGTCAAAAGTAAAAATTACACGCTGGATTTGGCGGGTATTCATGCAACTTCTGTTGCTGCGAATTCTGTTACCTTTTTTTTGTAACTGTGGAGGGTTTGTTCACGTTTTTCTTCCTTGAGCCATCGCTGGGATATTCTGACTTCAGTCACTGGTCAAAGTATCAAGAACGTAGTAGAAACTTGATGGAGTGCAAGGGGAGAAGCTGTGAGTATTGTTATATATATATATATATATATATCTGAAAATCTGATGTGTTTTAGAACAGCTAGCTTGTGATAAAGAAATCACCAGGTCAGATGCTGGCGTGCTGCTTGGTGCGTTACATTCATTCCACTTTCTGTGCTTTCTTGGCCTGTGGGAATCCGTCCTTTTAGGAATTAACAACACTCAGGCATAACCCCAAACAAAATAATTAAACTACAACAAAGTGATATAAGATTCGAGGCTTTGAAAGGATTTTAACTGAAAATATGGACGAACTAGTTAACATAGCCTATGCCATATAAATTTGTGATGATCTTGGGATAGTCATGGAGCGTCAACGTCGATGTAGAAATAAAAAAACTAATGGCTGGCGAAGAATCACTCGATGCTGAATTGGTATACGAAACTGAGTTGAGAAGATAAATATTTTCTTTGCTGTACAGAGTGATCCAATAAATTACTCTCAGATTTCACCAGCTTCATATTATTGGTGAAAAATATGCCTTTCTCACTCCGTCGAATCTTTTGAATGACTAATACGAGTATCCACTAATTAATGAATACTGGTACGATGCCATTTATAAGGACCTCAGAGTTGTATTGTTGTTGCTGCTGCGCAAGATGAAACAGAGACGGGGAAGGAAAATCCCCTTGAACCTTTGCAGTTTATTGAAAAAAAATACAGTCTTGGGAACTCAGTTTCAAATATTGTGATACTTCTAAGAACTTTCCAAACTATTTCTGTTATTGTTGCTAACTGTAAACGGAGCTTTTCTTGATTAAAATTGATCAAGAATTACTTAATATACACAATGAGTTGCTTGCCGTTGGAAAATCTTGCCATACTTTATATAGAATAGCAACTAACAGACTAAATTGATTTTAATAAAATCATCGAAAATTTTCCTAACAGAAAAACAATAAAAATAACACTGTAGTGTGTTATAATTAAATTATTCACTTCAAAAATAACCAAGGTGTCTTATTTTCCCCACCTAAGCGTCGTTTTGACTTTTGTCGAAGTATTTTGTGTATTGAGAGATGTGGCAAACTCGATGACCGCCCCGGGCGGCATCAACTCTAGCTACGCCACTGATTAGCACTTACAGTTCCTACTTCGTAGATGAGAAAATAATACTTTATTAAATCAAGTTAAACATGTAGAGTATATGCTATGTAAACATAGAACTCATATCAATAATTCCTAAACCAATTATAAACTGGTCCGAGAAAAGCGATTTGAAGATATTGTGGAAAAGTAATTAGATATTATTAAGATGAAGTTTGTTTATCTGTTAGTAGTGTTAATCGTCGTTTGTACGTACGTGGGTCTTGAAACATAATTATGAAGCGCCAGTCTGATCTACCCCCCGAATAAAGGTTGTAAAAAGGTAATTGCATCACTCGAACCTACTAGTATCACACTCCTTTTGTAATAAACACACAAAGGGTGACCTGGCGGTCTAGGAGTAAGGTGTCAGACTTCTATGCTGGTGGTCCGGGGTTCAATCCTTGTTCCCGGTACAGATTTATCTGATTACCAAACCCTTCGTGTATTAATCACAACTGGTGAATATGGGGAATGCCAGGCCTCCACCGTGGATTGGATCCCTCATTAAACTGTAGGACCTTCATTTCATCTCACAATCATCCTACCATTACATATTAGCGTAAGTACGTATAGCCCAAACGGGTAGTAAGACGCAGTGCTAATAATAATAATAATAATAATAATAAATACATAAGAACCTATTTAAAATATTCTTGAAAATCATGTAACTAAAACATAAAAACAATTAAAATATATCAACAATAGTTCATACAGGCTCATATTATATCTATTGAAACACATAAATCTTAGTTAAGAGAAATTAGGCATTAATTACGTGTTAATAATCCTTTCGCGCGTAAAAAAGTGATTGATTATTATTTGAGCTTTACATTAACCAATGTGTGTTAAATATGGTTGTCGTCCCCGGTAGTTTTGTGTTAAAGTTCTCGCCTCAAAACTCAATGATCTTGGGTTCAAACCCGGAAAAGGTTGACGGATTTCTATCGAGCGATAAAAATTAGTAGCACAACTTCCTTTGGAGGAGAAGTAAAGCCGTCAATCCCATATCAATTGTGGCATACCTTTCCCGGCAAAATTGGTAGGATTTCAATCTTGCTCATAGAAATTCTCGTGTTCTTATCTAATCAGTTGGTTCAGAAAGTGCACATTAAATATCTCAAATAATTAAATAAAAATATTAGTGTAGATATAGATGATTAAATAAATGTTTTTGAAAATGTTTCTAAATAAACTCTTTGTTATGGTTACTATGAAACGTCCGACCATTTTAAAACACGTTTTAGATTTATTATATTTACGCATAAATTAAATATCATTATAATTTGAAATCATCCATTTATTGCAGTTTACTTATATTTTTGAATTGCTCATCGTGAATTCGATATGTAGGTGCATTCATTAGCAAAATTTAATGTTAAATTAAAAGTGAAATACCACTGACCGAGAACTAATTTAGACTAAAGTTTAAACTGGTAATGGCTATTGTTTTATAATTACAGCCAGGAAATGGATGCTGGACTTTTCATTGATCCTACTTTAGACAAACAGAGCGTTGAAACAGAAGAAAGTAATGAGATATATGAAGGAGTCTTCGACGAACTGATAGGGAGAGTGAAGCTGCTGAAAATGATCGGTAGCTACAATAGAAAGTTGTATTTGTGTATGTACGAACACAATGTTGATGAGGTACCCGATTGTAATACAAGAAACGTAGGTGGTGTCTGTGAAGATCCTCATATGCGCTTCGTTCCACTAGATGAACATAGACTTTATTCCACTCAACACGTCCCCCTTGAAACTCACCGAAAGATCAAAGGGGACAGCTTAAGAGAGGAAAAAAGACAAGATTAAATACCACCAAGTAGGCATCACAGAAGAGATTAAATATCAAGAAATAAGTATAGCTGTGGTGGAAGACGAAGACGATTGTGGTTGGATGAAAGAAATATCTGTGGAGGAACCAGATGAGTTTGACAAAACCTCTTTAAGATATTTGCCTCTCCTTTATAACTGCTTTAATGGACTAACAAGTTTTATCAATGAATTCAAAAATTAGCATAAACAATTAATATCCACCATTCCCTTTCGACAAATTAAGGGGGGAAATATATTTTTGTAATTATATAATATTTATACTGTGTTTATGAAATACACACGCTAGTAAAATAAGTTTAATAATACCAGTGTGTTTTATGTTTAAGCTTTTTGCATATTTTTACGGCCGAACATTTTTGTTTCTAATTTAACAATAATTAATTGTATTTTATATTGACGAATCGATGTTCATTGTAATTGAATGTTAATTATGTTGTTACAAATACAATTTAAAATCAAACCAAAATATATATTTGACATCTTTATTCTATAGATTTCAACTTGTAATTAATTACCGGTACTTAATTTAAAAAAACGTTATGATATTATAGTACTTTGTTACATAATTTCAGTTGTAGTTTATTATGTTGATTAAATTTAAGTTAATTTTAAACTGTATCCACTATTGAGAGGTTTCGGGAAAAAACATGATAATAATCATATTATGAAAAATGTTGTCACTAGTGGTTTCTGGTAGCTTACTTTTTGAACTAGGCTTACAAACTGTTTTTAAAATAGTTACTCAAACCTTGAGGAAAGTTAATATAAAAGATTATTTTATTCATATTTTATAGCTATATTTAAGAAATTTATAAACATTCTTTAAATTGTGACTAGTTGATATCAAATTTCTTCTTTGTTTAAAATCATAGAGATTCCAATATATTTGTTGGCTTTATATAGTTTTATATTTATATATA
>CABEEJ010000268.1:155500-215595 GCA_901482245.1 Timema douglasi
ATATATATATATATATATATATATATATAATTGTTTATTAAATAAAATCATAACTATTTAAAATGTGAAATATGAATGTGTGTGCCATTCAGGCTATTTCAGTTAGAGATTTTCTAGGGAAAAAACAATATTGTTAATTTTATTAAAATCTGGTATTTTAAAATATTTTGATCACTTCTCACTTAATTTTTAATATAAACTGTGTGCTTGGCCAAAGACTGTCTGTCTCGTTGATGCATCAAGCGTCCATTTTTCAACAAGAGCGCTCAACTGTAACCTTAATGTTTTATGTAGATTGTAAATTAAATTAATCCCACAAGAATAGATATTAGTTTTATATTTTAATCACAAATTTAAAACTTCCACCTTTATTATTTTTCGGAATTTTTATGAACTGTAGGAAGTCTCTCGGTGTATAATCTTTCTTTTAATTTAAATTATGAAAATCTGTTGGGAGCCATTGACGAAAGGGAATGATACCATTGCGTTTTAAATGGTATATATAATTATTACTCCTTCTAAGATGACAAAGACAAACATATTTTTAAATAACGTTTTGAACCTTCTTTTGGTTAAATTTCACTTATTTATTTTTAAAAAGCTCCTTGGAATAAAGTCGCAAGTGAGCTATACCAACCGAGCGGCCGCCGCATGTTGAGAAAGATAGTGCCGACATTTGCGAGGGGGTCATCTGGTCAGCACAGTGAATCTTCCAGCCATTAATCTCAGTTATCTAGAATGAAGCTGCTAATTCCTTATTCAAGTAAATTAGCTCCTCAATTGTCCTCCCGAGGCTGAGTTGACCCCGTTCCAGAAAAACACTATTTCACAGAAAAATCTGAAAGTGCCGGGGATCAAACATGGAACCTCTAGATCTGTGGTCAGGACCTATGGCCACTAGACCACAGAGGCGATTTTACTTAATTAAATAGACTATACTATAAGTATAACAATAGTAATATTAATGCATAGAATAGAACACACTTAAGTATGGAAAAATTGTGTTTATATTGGTTTTTAATTCGTGAAAATATGCGATTCTCTCATTCTTAAACAATTTCACAAGTCACCTTAATATTTTGTATGTAATTTAGTTTTTAAACTAACATAATATAATGCTTTTGTTTAACCATCTTTAAAATATAAATATTTAATATAGACATATAAACTTATATA
Organism: Timema douglasi; assembly: GCA_901482245.1. Classification (NCBI taxonomy): domain Eukaryota; kingdom Metazoa; phylum Arthropoda; class Insecta; order Phasmatodea; family Timematidae; genus Timema; species Timema douglasi. Next base: position 156,677 of record CABEEJ010000268.1, read on the forward strand.
CTGGGGTACTTCATCTAAAGCAATAAAACAACTAAAAGTTATAAATGAGAAATGTATGCGAACATAGTTTACATAATATATAATTCAAGCTACATTATGCGTGCGTAAAACCAACAAATTCCTGCCCCCACATCCGATCTTTTACGCGTTGTTCTGCCAGTAACGAGCCGCGGCCCACTACATTATCTTAACAAAGCGGAACACAATTTGGCCGCGTTCCACTCGTCCCATCGTTAACAGCGTCTGAAGCATTCGGCCGACACATGGGTGCACGTTTAACCAGAACAGAATTAATTTCTCACTCTTTGACGAGTAAACAACACTGGCCTGCCAACCTCCGACAGACACATTCACTTTGTGGGTGCGAAGGGACAAGTCATTTACCTCTGCAACGGGAACGTTTTGAAACTAATGGAAATTTTAACAATTTAGCGACATTAAATATGAGTGTTCATAATGTTTGGATTTTTCTTCAATTAAACTTTTAGACAATATGGCAACATAAGATTTAAGCATATTGAAATATTATTTGTACGCCAAGAAGTAGTCTATCTCTGTATTTGACAGTATTTTTACCCTCATTGAAGGGCACGCGCACCAAACGTCAAACTCATCTAGTTTGGTTTGCCGGTGAAGGGGAGATTTGGGATAGATTTCCTGTGAATTTTACTAAGGCAATTTTATTTTGAATAGTTTTCCATTTTCCCTCTATTCAAATACAGCTAAATTTAACCTTCCTCCTTCGTAGTGAAAAAAGAAGAAAAAAATGTCAACGGGTTAGGATAAAGCTTATGTTTGATTATCATGAATTTGGTTAGACTAATAAAAATTACGAACCCAGGATACTTGGAAACGACTCTATATAAACCTGAGTGTCATTATTTGTCCGTTAAGCTTAGTACATTTATGGTTATTAACTAATTAGTCTGAGAGGTGGAAATGGGACACATTGTTGGACCCAATGCAAAGAGAATAGAACGATAGCGCCACTCAGAGGAATTTGATTATGTCATTGCTTACGTCACCAACTACACAGCAGTTATATTTTAATACTGAAACTACCAAACATATATATTTTTTTAATAATAAAAGTAATTGTGTTAATTGGACATTGGTGTGTATTTTAAAGGTTAATTTATTATTTTAAGTTACAAAATGTGATTTTATTTTTAATAATTCAGTTTGTCTTCCATAATAGCTTTGTACTGGGTGACGTCACAAGCTAATCCAATCAGATGTAATTCTCTATCTGGCACTACCTTATATTCTTTTTACATTGGTTGGACCCATCTTTGAAAGGTGTATATAGATTGTCATTCACTCCGACACCTTAGCTCAGTCAGTAGCATGTCAGTCTACTGAGTTTGAGGGAACAGGTTCGATTCCCGGTGCGGCCGAAATATGTATTATTGGTGGAATGTGGATTTACCCTTTCACAGTGATGAATTAACGGGCGGGGACTGAATGTTGTGCCTGTCCCAATCTTAGGTTAGCTCATAAGGCATATGAAACTACGACAAGCCTAGCAGGCTGGTAGTGTAAAAAATATATGACTTGAATAAAAAACTGATTTAGATACAAGTTGGAAACAATAATCATTGTAAAAAAATCTAGATTACTGTTCACTAAAAAGAGTAGGCGCTTAAGAGCAGATATGCACCATTTATCTTAACACCTCAAAAAGTGTAAATAGAGTATCAGTTTGAAAACATATAGAATACTTTTGTATTGGGTTTAGCTTTAACTAAAAGAAAATTACTGCCAAAAAAAACATAAGTAATTGCATATCTCAAATAGTTTAGGAGATATTATAAGAAAAAGATAAATTACGCGTCAGACCGGAACTCTTAAAGTCATTTTGACGACATATTGAGATAAGCCGTTTTGTTTGTAATATTTAGAAATGTTTAGAAGTGGAATTTAATCAAAATCGTTGGAGGCGATTTTGATAAAATTGACTGTTTCTCTTTTTGCTCTTCAGTAAATATCCCTCAATTTTAGGATTATATATTCAATTCCAAAAATCCCTCGGGGCAACCCTATGAAAACCCTAGATACCAAGTTTTAGCCCAATCGGTAAAATGGTTTAGGCTTTAGTTGGAGGTACAGACAGATAGATAGACAGACGGAAAGTCAAAAACAACTTTTTTGGATTCGGGGGTCATGAAACGTGAAGATTCATCAAAACTTTGAGTTAGATTTTTTTGACGACCACAATACTTCATTTCTATGCTTTGATCAATATTACAAACCAAATGGCTACTCTCAACTTTTCGTCAAAATGACTTTAAGGGTTCCGATCTGATGCATTAATTCTAATTTTTAATTTTTTCTCCGTAAGTTTTTACGTAAACGTATGTATAGCGCAATTTTTTTCTCGGGTTCGCTAGTGTATATTATTTCACGAATTTTGAGTAAATATCTTCATTTTTAAACAATAGAGCGAGAAAGTCTGTGTGGGGTTCTGTAACATTTATTTTTATTTAGGTGTTCAGAATGTTATGCTCTTTGGTAGATAGAGATGCTCCTCTGCTCTCAATATTTCTGTAACAGTATCTATTATTTCATACATGGTCCCTGGTGGAGTGGTTTTCTAACAATATATATTATCTTGTTTAGCTAATCCTACGAAATTTAGTAAAGATCTCTATTTTGAGATAAAAGAAAGAGAGAAAGTATGTGCAGTACACAATCTTATTTATTTACATTAATTACTAGGCTTGTGTGTTTTTTAGAGGATTTAACGTTTACGTTTGTTAAATTTACCTATTATAAGAAAACAATACATTAAATATCTAAACTTAAGAGAGAATGCACATATTATTCACTTTACTCTAGAATCTAGATCTTTACAAGTGAGATAAAAAGACGAACTGGTAAACAAAATGGTATCTTCCTTAGCTACCCGCAAACAAACCATGGTCTCTAAGATTTGTTAATTTTATTTTTATTAGCACCACATCTTCCTAACACTAGTGAATCAACACAAAACAGAGTCTTTTGTGAAATCTCTCATTCAAATGCAGATGTTTCCCGTGGCTCGAACACAGTCTTTGTGACACGGGACTGGAAGCGACACGTCACATAACTCTTGTGGCGCTCTACTCGCAAGACACAGGATATGTGGCCTGCACTATTTTAAATGTTCCAGTGATGATAATAATTGTTTTCGGTGTCCTCCCACTGTGGCTTTAAAGTGGCCCGTGTAAAAGAGGCCTAGGCTAGGTCTGTTTGCGACTTATTCAAGGTATGGAGATGAGAAGGATAGTTAGAGGTAATGCCCCCAAGTTAAAGAAGGGAGGCTGGAAAAGCTTCAAGGTGAATGACAATTTGATTATCTGCTTCGGTGGCTACGTGGCCTAAGGCAGCACTCTCGTAGTAGACTAGTCTGCCGATGACGGTGATATTGAGATTCTAATCTAGCTCGGCTGTACTGAGGGGTTTTTTCAAATTTTTTCCACTCTCCCTCCACGCAAATGCAGACATAATTCCTCTAATCCCTAAAATCATTCTCGTAGTTAGTACATAAGCGTATAATTTGAACGATTGTTAAGATGCACTGCTAAAAAAATAAAGAAAAAACAATTTTATTAAAATATTCAACACACCTAGATGAGATTCAAACATCAACCTTCACTTCAATGACGAACAATCGCAATGCGACTCTAACGCTGTATACCACTCTTTCACCGGTACTGAACATGTTTACGGTTTACGTTGGTCAACACTTTAATAAAATAAGTTTTAAATAAATAGATTCTTTTAAATTAAAATTAGAGACGCTCAGAGGCCAATTATATATGCATGTATACTTAAATGCATGTATACTTTAATAATGGAAAGAGATTAAGTACTTTATATACATTAATTTTACTACATTGAAAAAGTTTATCCAACTCCACGAATAGTATATGGTTAACAATTTTTTAATATTTTAATAATTGTTAAATGTTTTTTAATGTGTTATTCAATTTTGTGAATATTAATCTAATATATAACACAGCTCACGTCCTAGTGACATTGACTTGTATCAATAATACCAAATCCTGTCAATTTAATCTTGTAACTTTGTTTTTTACTCAATACATCAAATTATTACTTGTTGAAACATAATTTAGTCCATCAACGCATTTAAAGTTGAATTCTCCTAAATTTAGTTTAATATATATATATATATATATATATATATTTACAAACTAGTTTAATTCTAGTAGATAAACAACATCCAGACCCCAACCATCCATCAATAAAATAGAGGAAGTGCTAATTTCAACAAAAACCCATTTTTGGCCCATGCAGAGAATTGAACCCGATCTTGTCAGTTCAGTAGGAGTACAGCTAACGTTCCACCAACTGAATCAGACAATTTTATTATCATGTAATATGTTCTAGTCATCATCATGACTGCACTAATTGAGAAGAGATTCGAAAGGAGTAATTCTGAAGAAATATACACGAATTTGCGTGGGCTTGTAAAGGGTAACAACCAAGGGAAAATAGCCATCTCAGTGCAACCGACCGAAGCTTGAACCTCGACCTCCCCATCATCGGGAAAACAGACTAGTTAAGACTAATTATTTTGTCCGCGTGCCCACCTGGTATTACGATATATTTGAGTCCTCATCTCATTTTCAGGAATATATCTGCTTATCTGACGCGTAAAAATATTACATATAATATGGTACAGTTTTGTTAATTTTGGCAGCAAAAAAAAACATATTTTCCAAAAGTGTTTTCCTCTAAAAATTGGATTGAAGCAATAATCTCACTATATTAAAGCTACTGTAACTATGACGTCAGAGGTGGGGTTTTTTTTTTGCGTTCACCTTTTGCCTTCAATTCTGTTTTAAGAGCGTAGAAAGATGAGATTGGAGCCAATTATAGAAGATTAGATTAAAAGGTATAAGGTGCGAGCTAGATTTAAACTTTAGTACATGCAAAGAGGACCTATCTACTGTGAATTACTTTCTGTGAAAAATTACTTTCGACGATTAAAATAGCACATTAAGACGGATGATAAATCTAAGTACTTAATTTTTTATTCAAAATGGATCAGTTTTTTAAACGAGTCCCTAAATCAATAGAAAGATTTTGTGTGGATACATAATTATATATAGTATATGGTGGATTTCTGTTTACCGTTCACCACCTCCAACTCTAACCACTAGAGGTTAGCCGGGAATAGGGTGGGCGGAATATATAAGGAATTTAATGTATCAAAAATATGAACATTTGCAAGTTTAAGAAAAAATTGAATTATTTATTCAAAGTAATAAATAATACATGGCCACACAAAGCGAACTGAGCAGTGTTACAAACATATAAATATTGCAGAGACTGCACTTGCGCAGTACATTTGAGGATATATTTCACAATCTCAAAGTAATAGTAATCCTTGACGAAGACTTCGTTTGAAACAAAGGAGCTCTATCATAAATTATTTATTTAAACAAATTAGTCTGGAAGAAACTCGATAATAATCAAAAATCATTAATATAATAATAGAGAGCTTAAAGAGCTCCTCTACTTGGTTAACAAAGCGGCTGAATCACTCTTGTGACTCCAGACTAAACAAACAGATTAAATCATTAAAGATTTGAATCCTTTTTATATTAATAAAGAGCTTAAAGAGCGTTGAAATATAAAGGTGTAAGATATTTCCATCATTGGAATATTAAAGAGCTTATAGATCTCTTCCACACGGTTAACAAAGTGCCTGAATCATCATTGTGGATTCCAACTAAATCATTAAATTTTAAGATTAAATTTAAATTCACATATCAATCCTGATCAAAATAAATTACAAAAAAGTTTTACTTCCCGACATAGCTTAACCTATGTGGGACTATTACTTCCACTAACCTTGAAGCAATCGAGAAGATTTTGACTTGTTAGTATTCAACATTATAATATAAAACAAAGCAATATTACATTAGAATACTGTAAATTTCTCACTAACCGAATCGGATACTGTTAAAGTTATAACTTATAAGCCAAGAAAAATAGATTACTTTTATAATTTCTCACCCGCCTCGGTGGCGTAGTTGGCTAACGCGCGAGTCGTGTTGAGCCCGACTGCCGAGGACGGGGAGATCGAGGTTCGAATCTCGGTCGGGTGAACTGGGGGGGGGGGTTCCTAAATGGTTTTCCACTCTCCCTCCACGCAAATGCGGGTTCACTTCCTCTAATTCAACCTTCCCAATTCCTAATCCATTAGAGTAATTAGTACTTAAAGCGTATAACCCGAACGGGTAGTAAGACGCGGTGCTAAATATTATTATTATTATTATTATAATTTCTCCAAACAAAATACGTCTATAAAATTGTATCAATAAATTAAACATTATCAAATTTTAAAGTTAAACAATTATTGATAACCACAATTGCAATAAAATTTATATTTAAACTAAATATTTCAAGCAAGAAAAAGAATCAAAAAGTGGATAGCTATTAATAATTATAAATACTACAAAGAGACTAAGACCCAGGCGGGAAAAGGAAACATTAGGCCTAAGTGTTCCATAAAACAATGTTACCTTCCAAAATATATCTTCTAGTGAGAAATTACTTACGCCTACACAGAACAATTTTAATCACATAATTAACTGTGTTCAAACACCCAAACCCCTTATTGGTCATTTATATTTAAATATTTCACAAAATATAAATAGTTTATATTTTGTCATCCTGAAACAATTATGTCCAAGTCCAGATCAGGGCCTCTCGTGGTTGTGTCGGAATTAATAGTCAAAAATGTTAGCTGAGCACCAGCCTTATATAGGTTAGTTGATGGATATTAGGAGAAGGGGGGGAATCGTCATATTAAAAGTATAACGCCACGTTGCGATCACGTGCTAGCAGCCCGATTCTCATCTAGACAAGTTATGCCGAAATCTGGTGAGTTGGCAGTGAAGATCGCGTCAGGTTGTCTTTCGGCCGGCTAGGCCAATCAGCGTAGATCTAGATCACCTCATACCGATGTCTCGTCGATCCTCTTTTCCAAGGAGTGTCATTTTTCTTTTTAGAATTATTTGATGTGCACCAGTCGTGTGGTGGTGGTTGGCCGAGACTATAGTGTAGGTAAAGCACATATTTTAGACATAGTGAGGTTTTGTAAACCTTTTATATTGTAGGACGTTTATAATTATTAGTTTTATTCGGGGCCGGTAGTATTAGTGTAAATTAGCTAGCATTGCTAATGTTACAGCTGTTAACTGTGCTCAATCTGTAAAGTTATTTTATAAAATAAACTTTAAGACATTAAGAAAAAAAATCATTAGAAATTAATGCAACTGCTCGAAAACGATATTTGCCTTAACTAATGTTAAAGGGTTTTTCTATGGGTTTATTTTAATTCTACATAAACAAATTTATTCCAATAACCAAAAATAATTTACCTTAATGCTTGTAAAAATTTTAAAATATCTAAATTAATGAAAGTTTTATTTTTAAAAGCTATAAGTGAGACTGAGACAGATCAATGAAAGTAACAACTTGCTCTAGCCCATACCAGAAGATAAAGTGCTTAGTAAACACTAAATTTGACAAGAGATGAGTTATGTCTTAATGTAAATGTAAATGGTGACTAGTAAAGTTACATAAAGCTTGTCCTTTGACTCCCTAACACGTGTGTGTGTACTCATTAAATAAATGCCAAATAGGTATTCTTAAAATTTACTACAATGTTCATAGAGAGAACCTTATCTAACAGCTATTAACGCTATCATTTTGATAGATATTATCAATACCTTCCAAATAATAGTTCAAATATATTTAAATATTATGATTATTGACAGCAAAAAATGTTTTATTTTCTAGATGAATTTGAAAATAAATAAATAATGATGAAAATAAATAATGATTTGATCAAACACACACTTGCAATTTTCTTAAAATGAAATTATGATGAAAGTAAAAAGTGACGTATTTTTGAGCAAAGCTTTGGCTGTCGCAAAAGAAGAAAATTAATACCTATACCCTGATTTTAATTGGAAGAACAGTAGAGAAAATTCAAACAGATTTACTGACGGCCAATACTGATAACATTTTACTATAATATTTGTGTTATTCTAAAGGTATTGATAATATGTATCAAAATTAACAGCTGGAGATAATATGATTTGACGTACGAATATATTAAAATTATTTTAGTAACTTTAGTAGCTAACTTCTACTGTTCTTCCTAACTAAATAATACTATAGCTTCACATAGGAAATTAAATACTAATTATATATATATATATGGTAAATATATATATAGGGTAAATATATATATATATATTTGGTAAATAGCATTTTTCAAATAAATTATCACTTCGCAAATTAAACACATTTAAAAGTTGTGAGAATATTTTACCCATATTTTCTAACATGATTTAATTTGTAATAAAATAATATTATGTATTGTTATAATGTGGATTATAAGTTATATGGTTTTTTCAATCACAAATAATGACATTTAAAATAGTGGCTCGTTTTAAAATAATAAAATAAATCAAGATTGAAACACTGAAACTTTTACAGGAATATAATTTTTTTTAAATCCTACTATTTCATCCTTGGGAACATCTAACCGATCAAAATCAAGAGTAGAGAAAATTTTGTGCTTACTTTTTCAATCACAGTACTTTGAAAACATACTTCGCAAATCGACGTAAAAGGATGAAAATATGAAGGATTATTTTCTTCGTGTGCAAGTTATAGCTAGTAACATTCTCACCAATCATTAAATTGCAATAAAATGGTGATGCTATTCATTTTGGACAAGTGACCGTTTTCCTACTAAATATAAAAATGACTGGATAAATCAAGACGTTCAAAATTCCAATAAAGGATAAGATAAAGGTCTTCACCAAAACTAGCCTTCTCTATCTTACCAATATCAAAGCAGCTGTTTCCTACCATTCTCCCTCTCCACCTTCCCCCCCCCCTTACGTCCCCCCTTCCCCTCAAAATGTAAAGTGATTTATAGTTCCCAAGGTGTGAGCTCTATATAATATGAATGTCCTTTTACTTACATCCTTTTCATAAGCTTTACCCTCTCACCCAAAGCTCCGTTTTCAATGAGTTATCGTCCAGGATGGTTTTATCCTTACCTCCTACGCCTCCTCACCCTCATACACCTACCCCGCCCCCTTGAGATCGGATTAATGACGACATTACGGGTGACAAACGCCCTTTTGAGATGTCACAAGTACTATTTATGGTGCTGATTGCCCGAGTGCTACGTTTCCTCTAAATCTATGAAATAATATCCCATAGAACAAAATACTAGTTTAATTGGGTTATTTTAAAAAAAAATACTTCTTGGTGAGCACTAAGGCATAGTAGTCGGTCTCGTTTTGTCCTGTATACCAATGATGTGACAATCATGATCATTATCCCAGCTAGGTATACTGAGAGTGGTTTTTTTTTCCTTAATGATTTCTCATTCTTTCTTTAGGTGAACGCGGCTACATTTCCTCTAAATTCAATTTTTCTCATCCCTACCCATTTTTTTAATTAAATACATATAACCTTGACTGATGGTATAACGCAATGTAGGAAAAAATAGTCTCGTGGTAAGATATTAAGGGAGATATGAATCAGTCTGAGCTCACTTTTAGTGAACCAGTCTTCTTCTAAAGTCAACATGAAAGTTTGTTTGATGTAATTTATATTGTACTCAGCCCTTCAGCTGGTTAGTTCTACCTGCAACCTCTGGTAGAAATCTCATGTACTAGGGGAGTTGAGGAAGTGTGTGGTGGTTCCTCGTTGACTTCCACATTGAATTTCTATGAGCGAGCGTGAAAGGGCCTACCGATTTGGCCGGGAAAGGTATAGTCTCATACCTTCAATGGATATTTTACACGCCAAAATCAACATGGGACTGGCCGACAACTTTACTTCCCCTCCATGTTACAAATTTTTATCGCTCAGGAAAAATCCGTTGACCTCGGCTGGGTTTGAACCCACGAACATCGGCTCCCGAGATGAGAACTTTACCCCAAGACCACCGAGGTCAACATTAGTGTGTTACTAAAAACCCCACTTGGATCAAGGCAACGTAGTTTTATACAACCATGAATATACCATAAACCGTGGTCAATCAGTCTAAGGTGTCAAACTCTCATTTCACTCGTTCACCATTGACGTAACGATTGAGGTTTAGGTGACCTGGCGGTCTAGGGGTAGGGTGTCAGACTTCTGTGCTGGCGGCCGGGGTTCAATCCTCGGTGGCGGCAAAGATTTTTCTGATTACCAAACCCTTCCTTCACCTCTGACAAGACATCTTGTGAATGTGGGGAATGCCAGGCCTCCATCGTGGTTCGGATTCCACGTTAATCTGTAGGTCCTTCATTTCATCTCACAATCCCCCTACCATTACACATTAGCGTAAGTGCGTACAACCCGAACGGGTAGTAAGACGCGGTGCTAATAATAATAATAATAATAATAATAATGATTGAGGTTTAAAGCTCGGCCGGATCCAACGGAAATGGCCTAACCATAGTTTATCACCATGGTGTATCCATACCCTTCCCACAACGATACTGATGGATTTCCTGTTGGCCTACCCTCTTCATCCTAAACTTATAGCTTTAGTATTGAAAAACATTCCAAACAAAAAATATTGTGCTGCTAGTCGCCGGACACTTGAACTAAAATCCTGCCACTTACCATGACTGCAACTGGGCAAATAGTAAAAACTTGATATTTCTACTCGTATTATTATTATTATTATTATTATTATTATTATTATTAATATTATTATTAGCACCGCGTCTTACTACCCGTTCGGGCTATACGCAACTCGTAATAACAGGCCAATATTTTATGTATATTATTATGGATAAGGAAATATATATTTGAACAAAAGTATATCTATTTCAGTGTTATCTCTACATTAATTACTTAGTATGCCTTCTTCGGAAATGGTGTATCAAATTAATTAGGGAAAACTCTTATTTCTCTGAAAACTAAAATGATCGTTTCATATTTAAAAGAGAGACTAATTGATATTCCAAGCTGGTTCCTCACATTGATAACCTAAATGCATTATTTGGTAGTTTAAATGTAAAGCAGTACAAGTGACATTTTAAAGAATATCTTATTTTTGGTAATTCTTAGAAGCTCTATCACACGACTTGCAAGCTAACTCAACTAGGACAAATTATTTTAAGCCTAATGTAAAGAGTTATCCTTTTATCAAAAGGCTCACATCAATATTACATTAGTGCGACCCGTTTCGGTGGTAAAGTTGTCCTAGGCGTGACCCTTGCAATAGATTGGAGTTCCTACGACGGGGAAATTTGGATTCAAATCCATGTTGAGTGTATTTGAGGTATTATTTCCCTGATTTTTTTCCACTCCTCCACGCGAGTACATCTTCTCTAGATTCTATATTATTCATCCCTACTCCGTTAACGTAATATATATTATATACGCCTGTAACCCAAAATAGTAGTGAGACGTGGTGGGGAAAAAATCGACGTTAACTTTCTAAACAAAACGAATTACAGATTAGCCTAACCTAGGATATGATATCTCTTAGTTACTAAAGAGACAGGAAATATTATTTGTACTTCAATCTGAGTGCAAATCCGAATTTAACTATCAATTATTATTTAGTATGTGCCATCGTGAATGAACCTATGTTTCCAACGGCTGCAGTAAACCTTTCTAGACATTCTACCAGGGATGCAGCCCCCTGCTAATCTGAGAGCCCCGGGTTCTGATTCCCATAGGGTGTTAAATGTATCGTGAAATTGAGTTTGCTCGCTTTCACTGAGAAGATAAATTACCGTTCTGGAAACTATGGGGTTGGCTTACCACTAGCTTGGCTTACCTTCAACTCTGTATTCTTGGCTTAAAAATCTTAGATTATTATTATTATTACTATCCGAACCGGTTTATTTAATGTTCCTACCGCGTTTTAATACCCGTTCGAACTATACACATATATTAACCACGCGAATGGAATAAGGATGGGGAAGTTATAATTTAAAAGTAAATGTACTCGCGCTTGCGTATAGGATGAGTGGGAGACCATTTAGGAGAAACCACCCTTAGTACACACAACCGAGATTTGAACCCCGATCTCCCCGTCACCGGCAATCCAGTCTAACATGAAATTACGCGTTACACCATGCAACCACCGATTATTGAGGTTATTGAGGATTTTATATTAATATGTGTGTGTGTGTGTGTGTGTGTGTGTGTGTGTGTGTGTGTGTGTGTGTGTGTGTGAGAGAGAGAGAGAGAGAGAGATAAGCTTTGAAACGTTGACTTGGCTTAGAAACAAATATCAGCTTCGATTTCACTTAGAAAACTAAATTCCAGCCTTAAAAATTACGAATCTAAGCCAATAAAAGTATTTACAGCTAAGATACCTAACCTAAGTTCAGTCAGTGCCATTTTTAGGTGATATATATACGATATATTCATAAATTAAATCCAATATTACTTTAGTAGGCACGTTTCGTTTAGTTTTCTAAACAGCTGTTGAATATATTTTATGAATATAATGGCATTTGAATAGATTATTTTTAAATTATAAGAAAAAAGTAATTTTTAAATTCTGTGGTGCCAATAGCAAATATTACCAACCATACTCCTAGCCCTTATATTAAGTCGTTTATGACCATTATATTGGTTTTAATAGTTAAATATATGTGTATGTTTAAATGTGTTAACTATCACGCTTTGCCTTTGAAACTCTTCAATATTTACTTGGGCTGAACATAGGAATTGGTACGTTACTAAATATTGCGTGATAGAAATAGGTATTATTATCTTTACCTAAACTTTCTCTAATGACCTAAAAAAAAAGGTATTGAACATTAAACATGGGTTGGGCAGAGCAGAGACAATGATTCTTCTTCCCTTCTGTTTTTAAGACGGACTATTAGTAGCTATAGCTTATCTACAGTGAGGGTGTAGGTAAACCCACTTCTTTAGCTGCATGGTCTAAGGCGCTACTCTTGCAATAGATGGGGAAAACGGGGTTAAATCCCGGTCGAGTGTACTGAAACGGGGTTTTCCTAAATGGTTTTCCACTCTCCCCCACGCAAATTCGGGTACACTTCCTCTGAATCCAATGTTTTTATTTTAATTATGTTTGTATCTTCTGATAAATGTCAGTTACTTCTACTTCTTTGGCCAATGAACTCTACCTACACTCCCACTGTAGGTGGGCTGTAAGACCTCCTGTGATTAGGTCAATCTAATATGAGACTATATATTAATATGTACAGTTCATAGCCAGAGACTGATTACAAATACATTGACCAACCAATACAAATTATTTTGTTTCTGCTTTTAATTCTTGTGAGGATTACATTTTAAGAAAATTAACCAACACTTCCTTGAAGTGAGGCTAGTTATATTACTACTAAAAAAAAAGCACCCAGCAAGGATTCTAAGCTATGTCGTCAAAATTTATTTTTTAGGTATTTAACTTGCATTTTTTTTGTGCAGACTGACAATATCAGCACATGGCCTACATCTAGAATAGGCACAACATCCATCTCCTGCCCCCGGCCTACCACCCCCCCCCCNCCGGTAATCGAACCCGGGAACCTTTGCTCAAGCAGACACGCTACCGACTAAACTAAGGTGTCAGCCATCAATAAAGTTAGCCACGATAACTCTAGGCTAATCAAACTGAACATAATTTTATAAGGTTATTATTATTATTATTATTATTATTATTATTATCACCACGTTTTACTGCCCGTCCAGGATATCCACATATGTACTAATTACGCTAATGTATTAGGTATGAGGAAGATTAAATTTAGAAGAATTGTACTTATATTTACGTAGAGGGAGGGTAAAAAGTATTTTAGGAAAAACCACCCTCAGTACATCCGACCGGGATTCGAAAACCAATCTCCCCGTCATCGGAAATCCAGTCTAAAACGAGAGTGCTGAGTTAAGCCATTCGACTAACGATGTGTGCTATACTCTCATAGAAAGTACTGTAGTAGCATTAGTGTGGATGTGTGGGGATGTGTGGGGATGAGAACGTCACAATGATAAAACACATTTTGAGAAAACCACCATGTCCCTCACCGGTAAACTATACAAGACGTCTGTCGGGTGAACTGGGGGTGGTTTTTCCTAAATGGTTTTCCACTCTCCCTCCACGCAAATGCGGGTTCACTTCCTCTAACTCAACCTTCCCAATTCCTAATCCATTTAGAGTAATTAGTACTTAAAGCGTATAACCCGAACGGGTAGTAAGACGCGGTGCTAAATATTATTATTATTATTATTATTATTATTATTAATATACATGACGAACCCACCTCGGTGGAGTAGTTGGCTAATGCGCTAGTCGTGTTGAGTTCGACTGCTGAGTACGGGGAGATTGTGGTTTGAATCTCGGTCGGGTGAACTGGGGGTGGTTTTTCCTAAATTGTTTTCCACTCACCTTCCGCGCAAATGCGGGTTCACTTCCTCTAATTCAACCTTCCCAATTCCTAATACATTAGCGTAATTAGTACTTAAAGCGTATAACCTGAACGGGTAGTAAGACGCGGAGCTAAATAATAATAATAATAATATACAAGACGAGAGTGACGCCTTAGACCACGTGTTTACTGGTGTGAGCTCAAATCATAATAAGTTAATTTATTGAATTAATTCCTAACAAGCGTCCAACCCGAACGGGTGGTAAGACGTGGTGATAAAATAAATCCTAACAAAAGATTAGAAATTTTACATTCATATTTATAAGGTTTTTTTAGCACCGTGTCTTACTACCCATGTACTAACTACGCTAAAGGTTTTAGGTATGAGGAAGGTTATATTTAAATGAAGTGTATCCGAATTTGCATTTAGGAAAAGGGGGAAACCATTTATAAAAAAAAAACTTCAGTACACTCGGCTGAGATTCTAACCTTGATCTCCCAGTCATCGGCAGTGGCGTGGCCACCGAAGTGGGTAACTTATTGATTTAAATGTTTGTGTGTTTTTAAATATTTCCTCTACGTGTTTATATTTTGAGAAAATCTCGATAACATTTTTTTAAATTATATTACGATTTAGTTGTGTCTATTTGTTGTGTAGCCCCTTGTGGCCGATGTCCGATTGAGAGATAATCTCGGGTGTGAATCTATTAGATCGATTCTCCGTTCGGACAACCTTGCAGAAACCATCTTCTCTATTTCCGGAAGATGGCTACCGAAAAGTGTAACCAATACATCGTGAGGCAATAGTGAAGTGGGAAAGGGGGGGGGGGCAATCCAATTTTCATTCAAATTGAGCTAGTGCTTCCATCTGTTAGATAATAATGAGACCTTTCTAATACATTTTAGATTATGGTTAAAAGCTCAGTCTATATCATATTTGAATTAATTTTAAAATAAAAGTATTTGCTTGGGGTTCTTGAGGAATTTGAGATATAAAAGATGTCCTGGAAAGTATGTGTAATAAGCCTTTCCCACTTTGTATCCTCCAAATGTATACGGCTCACAGACAAGAAAAGCAGTGAAATCCCCACCTGTGGACACCTGGAAAAAGGTGTCAGACTGCTCTAGTGTGGTTTGCCAGGAGGTAAAGGTTATAATCTTGGTTGGGCCCGTCAGGGTGGGTTTTTTCCCCTTGTAGTTTTATGTTATTCTTTCATTCAAATGCGGGTACATTTCCAATAAATAATACCTTCTTAATTCCTACCTCATTAGTGTAAAAATCCAGGAATCCCGGATTTGTATTGTGCATTCACGAGGAACTAGTATTTTTCTGACAGTTAAATTATACTAAAATCTGTTGTATAATTAACCCTTTGGTAAAAGATGTTTGTCACTTTTATAGATAAATTGTCAAAGGAAAGAAATATATTTGCAAAACGTATGAATACGGAATAGATATTTAGTAGCTTTTCAACTGTCAAAAAATCCCAAGTGACCATGAAACATTTATAGAAAAGAATCTGTGCACAAAAAATAACTAAAAATTGTCAAGTCTTGTAAATATTATAAAAACCTAATAATGTAGACAAGAATATTCGTTTATATGTCAGTCTATAAGAAATGATAGACCAGTCCTTGCCAGTATACTTTAGGGCCGTAATTTAAGGAGTCAACCAATTTCCCAGTTTATTAATAACAAGCAGTTACCCACTTTGGTGTCCGCATGGTTTAAGGCGCTACTCTCGCAATAGACTAGACTGTCTATGATGGGCAGATCTGGGTTAGATCCCAGTTGAGTGCACTGAGGTTTATTTTTTCCTAAATGGTTTTACACTCTCCCTTCATGCATATGTGGGTGCATTTTATCTAAATTAAGTCTAACACGTTGGTGTAATTAGTACATAGGCGTATAACTCTAACGGGTTGTAAGCCACTGTGCTTTTAAATAAAAGCCATTCAGGTCGAATTAACCCAAGTTCTGTATATACAGTCGATAACCCAAGGTCAGCCAATCTCCCACTCAACCTGAACTACTTGTTAGTCATGTCCTGGGAGATTGGTTGACCCAAGATTAAACTATAAATGTGGTCCTTAGTCCTGTCCTTTCCGGGAGGAATTCGACTTTAAAATTCAAAGTGAAGGTTTTTTGTATTTGCTGTACACAAGTAACGCAAAAGCTCTCTCTCTCTCTCTAAAAGCGACTGTAGGCTAACATAATTATTTATGTACAGCCAGTGCTGCGCACGTGTCCGGCCAGCTATTTATTAATCCCTCCTGTGGTTAAAATACAAACTCACATATTCAAAATGGATGGAAAAATGATAACTTAGTCAATGTGACTTTTTCCCATCATTTGTATTCAACACACATAGATGTTATAACAAATGACTTCAATTATTTTACATATTTTTATTTTACAGAAAATGACTCATGTGTAACTTCCCACACTAATATGTTTAAGTCCAGAGGCCAAAGGGTTGTTGTTAAAAGGAGTATTTTCTACTTTTTTTTAAACGCGTCTTACTACCCTTTCGATGTATACGCTTATGATACTAATTACGCTATTGGATTGGGAATTGAGAAGGTTGAATTAAAGGAAGCAAACCCGCATTTGCGTGGAGGGAGAGTGGAAAACCATTTAGGAAAAATTGCCCCCAGCACACTCTACCGAGCTTTGAACCTTGATCTCGCCGTCATGGCTGTATAATCTACTGCGAGAGTAGTGCGTCGGACCATGCGGCCACCGAATTGGGTTACCTCACTCTGGTATGTCGTGACACCCCCACTGCTGTCGGATGTCCTTGAGGTAGTTTACAGTTATAGGACACTTTTTTTAGTCTTGACTTCCCAGGGATATTGTGGTGGACAACATGACTAGGCTGCTCGACGCTTGTGTCTAAGTGGAATAGACACACTTCTTCTGAACCCAGGCTACCACCGTTCCCCTCCAATGTAGATTAGACATTGCTACCTTACATTAAGACTCCCCTCTCAAGGTGTATTGGGCACTGCTACCTTACAGTAAGACTCCCCTCTCAAGGTGTATTGGGCACTACTACCTTACAGTACGACTCCCCTGTCAAGGTGTATTGGGCACTGCTACCTTACAGTAAGACTCCCCTCTCAAGGTGTATTGGGCACTACTACCTTACAATAAGACTCCCCTCTCAAGGTGTATTGGGCACTACTACCTTACAGTACGATTTTACTCCCAAATAGGAAATGCTAACCTAACTTAACTTAACCTTTCTTCCTCTATCACTAAGAATGGATTTTACCTAGGACAAAATGTACAGAGTAGATAACCTCCAGATGGATGGATTATACTGAACTGAAGTCTGTTGGCGATTTATTGTATTAGTTTTAAATTCATATTATACTATTTGATCCTAACTAATATTAAGTGTCCAATAAACATGTTTACAATTCCTTCTATTTGAGTAGATGTGTCCTATCCACTTGTTTACAATTTCTTCTATTTAAGTAGACGTTTCCAATTCACCTGTTTTTATTGCTTTCTATTTGAGTGGACGTATCATATCCACCTGTTTACAATTCCTTCTATTTAAGTAGACGTGTCCATTTCACCTGTTTACAATTCCTTATATTTGAATCGACGTGTCCTATCCACCTGTTTACAATTCCTTTTATTTAAGTAGACGTGTCCAATTAACCTGTTTACAATTCCTTCTATTTGAATAGACGTGTCCAATCCACCTGTTTACAATTCCTTCTTTTTAAGTAGATGTGTCCTATCCACCTGTTTACAGTTACTTCTATTTGAGCAGACGTATCCTATCTACCTGTTTACAATTCCTTCTATTTTAATAGACGTGTCCAATCCACCTGTTTACACTTCCTTCTATTTAAGTAGACATGTCCAATCCACCTGTTTACAAATTCTTCTAGTCGAATCTAATGTTCCCAATCCATAAATCTTCCATATAAAAAGTGCCTAATCCACCATAACCCGTGCTCGTTTCTTATCATCCTTTCTACCGGCAACTGTTGACATTAATCCTTACAGATCACTCTCCTCATCTTTTCTCTTAGGCTAAACGGTCCAAGTGGCCAGCAGCCATTACTGACTCCAGAGTCTGTGACATTAAGATAAGTTGATAGGTTCCTTCAAGTGGTTGGCAGGATACGAATCATCAGGAGTGCCCTCTAATCCAGAGCTACTGTCTCTGTCAAGATGGACAAGGAACTGTCTCATATAAGGTGGTTTAAATCCCGGTTTGGTTGACACTTAAGATGGGGGTACAGGGAATGACAGAAATAATCAAATATTGTTTTGTAGTTTTTATAGCAAAACTTTTTTGGTTAAAATAAATCAAATCTAGCTTCTATAAAAGCATATAGTGAAATTGTCTTCATAAGGTGATCTCAAAAGTTCTTGAATATCTGTAAAGGATATCCTGGAATTTAATGCAACTTTTTCTCTCCATTAAATGTTTCTCATCTAATTCCGCTATGCTCGTGACAGATATTCAACAACTGTTGATATCACCATGTGAAGAAAATTATACTTTATGTTTTTATGGAAGTAATATTTGATTCGTTTTTCTTGTTTTGTTTGTTTTGGTATAAAAACTGCAAAAACATTGATATTTTCTCACGTTCCCTGCTTAATATTCGAAGCAAAGAGCTATTTGTAGCTCATTATACGTGCGGTCCTAACAGCTCATTCCTTAGCAGGGATTGAGAGGTGGTCGGATGCTCTAATGAAGGTGTCGGCAACCTTTTCGTTATCACGGGCCATTTGATTTATTTTTTTTAATTGGTGATCTGGTTTGAAAACAAATGAGCAAATAACTTCAACTTTTTTTTATTACAGTGTATTACTAACCATTCAGGCTATACGCGTACGTATTAATTACGCTATTGGTTTTAGGGATCAGGAATATTATACCCGCATTTGCGTAGAGGAAGAGTGGAAAATCACTTTGGAAAAAAAAACCTCAGTACATATAACCGAGATTCTAACCTCAATATCCCCATCATCTGCAGTCTAGTTTACTGCGAGAGTAGTGCCTTAGACCATACGCCACTGAAGTGGGTGATCCGACCTTTACATTAGTAATTAAGTATTAGTCTATTTTTATAATTAATAATAATAATAATATTTAGCACCGCATCTTACTACCCGTTCGGGTTATACGCTTTAAGTACTAATTAAGCTAATTGATTAGGAATTGGGAAGGGTGAATTAGAGGAATTGAACCCGCATTTGCGTGGAGGTAGAGTGTAAAACCATTTAGGACCCCCCCAGTTCACCCGACCGAGATTCGAACCTCAATCTCCCCATCCTCAGCAGTCGAGCTCAACACGACTAGCTCGTTAGCCAACTACGCCACCGAGGCGGGTGTATAATTATTGTTTGTTTGCTACATTTATTTTTCGCACCAGACAAAAACAGTCGGTGGGCCGTAGTTTGCCGACCACTGGTCTAAGGCGTCAAGCTCGCAATAGACTGGACTATCGATGATGAAGAATCGGCGTTATAATTCCTATCGGCGGTTATGAGGGCGGTTTTTCCCTAAATGGTTTTCCACACAGCCTCTACGCATATAATGGTACATTTACTCTAAATTAAATCTTACTCATCCCTAACACACGATCATAACTAATATAACTAATTATATTCAAATGGTGACAAAATAAAAATCTCCCCATTACAAATCTACTTTGATTTTTCCAAAGCATGTCTCTCTACCCTTCGGTAAATGCGCAAATTTACTAAATACGCTAATGTGTTAGGGATAAAGAAGGTTGAAATAAGAGAAAATATGCCAGTAATAGCGTGGGGGAGGGGGGATAGTGGAAAATCATATAGGAAAAAACCTCTGTACACTCAGCCGAGATCTGAGCCTCGTCATCGGCAGTCAATTTTATCTCGAGTGTGACGCCTTGGACCATTCGACCATCCAAAAGAGTCTTGACTTACTGAATTAAACCGCTAAGCTTGCGTTAGTCCTCATGACATCCAGATTAAGGGAGAATGCTACCTTTCTAATCCTTCCCCCTTAGATTAGCATTTAATAGCCTAGTTTTACTCATTTACTTGTTCCATGTCATTAAGAACTCGAAAGTTCATTGCCGCACTTACAAAATTACACTCTATCCCTATCTCGAGCTAGCTCTATCCAATCCACCTTAATACAGTATATCCCTATCTCGAGATAGCTCTATACAGTCCACCTTAATACAGTATATCCCTATCTCGAGCTAACTATAAACAGTCCACCTTAGTACATTATATCCCTATCTCGAGCTAGACTTTAAACAGTCCACCTTAATACAGTATATCCCTATCTCGAGCTAGCTCTATCCAGTCCACCTTAATACAGTATATCCCTATCTCGAGCTAGCTCTATACAGTCCAACTTAGTACAGTACATCTCTATCTCGAGCTAGCTCTATACAGTCCACCTTAGTACAGTAAATCCCTATCTCAAGCTAGTTCTATCCAGTCCACCTCATGACACCCTATCTTTATCAAAAGCTAGTTCCATCCAGTCCACCTCATTACACCCTATCTCTAGCTTGAGCTAGTTCTATCCAGTCTACCTCACTACATCCTATCTCTTTCAGGTCCTTTATAATACTATCCTCCCATCAGCGTCTTCCCAATGCTCTTTTCCCTTTGTGTATTCAAGTCAATACTTTGAAAATCGTTCTATATTCTCCCATTCACACTCCTTGAAAGCAGGCGAGATGTCCACAACTTATTGACCGAGTAATAGCATATATTTTCCTAATTTCCTTGTGTTGGACCTATGAATTACAATTTAAAAATTTTCGTGCTAAGTGCTTGGGGGGAAACAAAACAAGCCACGAAATAAAATGTCTCCCAGGTGTCAATAACCGTTGCGCGAGGAATGATTGTGATACACAAACACACATATA
This sequence comes from Timema douglasi, assembly GCA_901482245.1. NCBI lineage: Eukaryota > Metazoa > Arthropoda > Insecta > Phasmatodea > Timematidae > Timema > Timema douglasi. Next base: position 177,982 of record CABEEJ010000268.1, read on the forward strand.
CATAACTAGACAAGTGGGTTTGGAAAGCACTCACCGTTACGGAACCCACTTCCTAGATCTGCCACTCAATGACGTATTTCATGGTCGACGACACACGTGGAGGTTCCAGACTCGCACAAGTCCATTCTGTCAGTTCGCGGCACTTACAGCCCTGATTTTCACAACCGTGAGGGCAAGTCCTTCGGTGACAAACGGATGTAGATTATAGTTTTGAACACGATTCCTGATTCATAAATTCATCGAGGTTTCATTTTACATCGAGTTTGATTCAATTGAGAGTGAGCAAATTTATTAAGGATCACAAATTACGACGAAGAAAAAATTAGTTAATTTGTTATATTATATTTTATAGAACGTGACTAGAGGGCGGTATTTTCGCAGTTTTTATAACAAAACAATAGATATTATTTCGGTCAAACTAAATCAAACAATTATCCGGCAGAAAAGTAGAATTTAATTTTCTTACCAGTAGTGACCTTAACAGTTCTTGAATATCCGTCAAGGTTGCCCTGGAATTTAATGACAACTTTTTATTTATATTTAAAAAGTTGCTAATCTAATTCCGCCAAGATCATGACAAATATTCAAAAACGATTTATATCACCGTGTGAAGAAAATTAAGCTTTATATTTCTACTGGACCAATCAATGTTCAATTCATTTTTTCCAGAATAATGGTTTGTTATAAAAACGGCCAATATAGTCCTTAACTGGTATTTCTTACACTTCCACCTTTAGACTTTCTCCTGTTGCCACATGCAATGTTGACTTTCACACTGGGTGTGAATTTTTTATAATCATTTTCGCTCCTTCAGAATGTTAATTAGATATCTTTGGAATTGTATACTTAGATTAGAGTAACTAATTAATGAGATGTTATAGTCTGAGGAACTACCCAATTTACACTTTTGGTATTATTTAATTAAATGTGCTAATTTACTAACACAATTTCTTTTTAATTTCTGTTTTTAAACGTTTTTGAACTTACAAGATTATTCAAACTGGGAACTTGATGATAAATTCAGGATTCAAATGACAACTATAAATATAATTATAATGTTCCTGTTCGAAATAAAATATTCATATAGTTTTTCTCACTATAATAAATTACCAAAATGTATGTTTTGTTAAGTAGGTTGTAGTAGTTTAGCAAGCTAAGAGATTTTTTGGTTGAAAGATACTACTTGGCAAATGTTAACTGAGAATGTTAGTTAAAAGATGTTTGGATATTAATTTTTAAAACATGAAATGTTAAAATAAATCAAATTGCAATTTTATGGTTCGAACAGAATAAATCTAATCAATTCTGTTCGGACTAAGTTTAAGTGTATTGTGAGTCTATTGTTTTTGGTTTATCGTGTGTCAAACTACTATTAAACACTTCTAAACTTACTTTTTAAGTTGTTTATTTCCAAGATTTGTGTGTCTTGTCTTAATTACTTAAGCTACCAGTGATTTTGCCTTAAACTAAACTACAGGTCCTATTTATGTGAGAGAAATAAAGGTACGATAATTATATTCTTCTGAAATGAAAGTCTGATACTAAAGAGAATAAATTATTTTACAAAAAATTAGCCAAGAGACAGCAATTTTTAAAGACGTCATCGTATACATTGACAAGTTAATGCGAGTCTGATAAACAATCTAGTCTTAACATTTTAAATCAAGTTTTGATAGATGTTTTAGTTTGTTTTATTATAAATGAACAATGTTTAAAAAATAATAACCCAATTTACGTGTGTCCTCATAAATTACCAGTTTTAAAGGACTTAAAAATGGATTTAAAGATGTTTCCAGGGTTGAATTTAGTATCTTTTTTAAGTATCGGATATAATCGGTCCCAATAATTGTGAGCGAAATGTAATTCATTAGAAATCCAACATCTCTTAACTATGTTGACGTTGGAAACACATTAATAGAAAAATATTAAACGTGGGGTATGCCCATGTGGATTCTTGAGATTTTGTGAAAATAATTTATCATTCCATAACAAAACCCATAACTTCAGTCCTGATCCCACATAAACGGAAATAAAGGCATAGGATAAAGTTATTTTGAGGGGGAAATAACAGCATGTATTTAATAAGAGTAAGCACGTAGCAAAAATATATTTGTTCTTTGTAGAGTTATGTATTTTTTAAATAAACATTTATTCATAATAAGTCTAAAATAAAATATACACCTCCCGTGAAATCTCTGATCAATATAACTAGTTCGATTGCAAATAAAATAATGTATTAAAATAAGCACGGATAATTTATTTTGTATTAGAAACAAATATGATTATAATAGCGAGTTAAGTGTGTGTTATTTTCAGTAAAACTTGCTACTAAGTAGGAAGTCCAAAAAATAGTAGGGTTACATTTTCCACAGGGAGGAGTAGAGTAAATTCAATTCAAGCCAATAATTTTTAGGTATTTGTAATAAATATTTGGGAAGGGGGGGAATAAATAAAATAGCTTTCCAGCAGATAGGTTTAGTTAAATTTTCCTCACATTGTAATCTGAACATTTCTTGAAAATGTATCGTGGGCATATGTAATTTGACCAGATCTTTTTATTTTCATTTAAAATATTTCTGGTAAAATTACGCGATGCCACGACACATATTCAAGAACTGTTGAGATCATTTTTATGTAGGAGATAAAATACAAGATAAATATTTTATTTATTTTGGCAAAAAAGTTTGTTGTTATAAAAACCGTAGAAAAAGGACCTTAACACGCACTCTATTCCAGCCCCCCTTAATTATTTTTTATCATTATTAATTTTTTTTCAGAGCGTGAAAATCTACACCTTTTAAAGGAGAGTATCTGTTGTTTGAATGGACTATCAGTTTGAATAAAGAAACAACATTTGCTCGCTAACATACATGATGGAACGATGCCCGTATAACAGACGCGGAACGGTACATGTCGGAGACGTACGTCTAGACCACGTGTGGCAAGGAGTCTACATGCAGACATAACTGGGGTGAATAAAGAACCATGACCGACCGGCGCTCGGCGCTGACTGATTCTACCGTTCGTCAGCTGTAGAATCGCTAGCCCGCCTTTTACCTCCGACGTGCGCGCGCACACATTCTTCCCGCCCCCGCCCCCTTCCCACATCGTCGCGTAACGCTCTAGGGCGCCGGGCGTCTCTCTGAAAAGGAGGTACATTTAGAAAGCGAAACAGACTAGGGTACAGAATGTTAAAAAAAAAACTCTTGCTGATTTTAATATTACACATATAGGCCTAGTTGCATATAAAATCTCGTTTATCTTATTACCTCTTTGGGCTACACACTGCCATGTCCAGGGGTGGATCCAGATCATTTTAATAGTGAAGACATAATCATAAATAACATATTTATCAACAATGTAAATATAATACTGTTTAAAACAGTTTCGATCACATGTGAGCTCATTTAAAAGCTAATATATATTATATGCTTACTATCTATATATTATAATAATAAAAGGAAGTATTTGTCTGTGTGTGTTTATTTGTGTACGATGCCCAGCCTTTTAAAATAGGTGGAAGAAAGGGAGTCCGAATTCATCTCGGATTTTTAAATTTGTAATTAGCTTTTTAAGTAGGCTATTTTTAACAAATGTTTGAAGGGGTCATGGGCAACGCCATGCGGGATTGCTAGTATAATATATAATTATTATCTTTCATATGCTTACTATATAATATGTAATTATAATATATCATATATTTTATATATATTATAATTAAAATAATATTTCACAATGCTAAGAAATGTTATAGTTTTATTTTAATTGTGCATGTTCTTAGCATAACCAAACGAATAAATGCTAGAAAACCATAAAAATTATATATTATAAGGAAATAGTAAGTAGTTATTGTGTAACAATAATAATAATAAACCAAATATATAACCATCTAACCAATACAAAACCTAATCGGTCGAACTTATCTCTTAGTTTATAGATCCAATAATTTCATTTTTCTCTTATTCCTGTGTGTAAATTTCTTCATAACTTATTGGGGAAGAACTTATGCACTTCGATTCACATTTAACATTGCTAAACCATTTAATCGTTTCTCGTTCAGTTTTGATCTTATGTGGGTTTTTAATCTCCTTATTGTAGAAAATGATGTCTCCCTAGTGCAAATAGTCACGGAAAGATTAAACAAAATGTGAAGAATAACTTTAATGTCTGGGTGAAATCCATCTCAAGCATGTACTAAGCCGAGGGTTGGCCACCTGTTTACTAGTGTTGTGCTGGAGTAATATTTCCAAGTTGCTCGGCGTGTCAAACAACCTTAACCCACCCGAATCATTTATATTTTTATAATGTAAACTAGTAGAGATATTAAAACAAATTTTAGTTGATCTAGTAAAAGGTAAATATAACAATATTTTTTCTATATAAAAGACACTAAACAACTATTGTTTCTTTACTATTTATTATTTTAATATAAATAAGAAAAATCGGAATAAATACACTATAAATGTGTTTTGTAGAATCGTTCTGAAAATATTATTTTGAAATGTGGAAACAAAACCATGTATAATTAATATTAATATGGAGACCAGAGAAAATAATTAATAGCTTAAAAATAGAATCTTATTTTTAATAAACAGGTAACCTACAATAAGTGTCTGCTAATGAGTGTGAAATATTTAAAGTTGCTTGGTAATGTTAAATACAAATATATATTCTCTTTACATAAGCTAGCTTTGTACACTGGGGGAGGGGATGGGTCACTTTAGATATTTGTATTATATTATAATATTAGAGATATTATTATAAATAAATTATGTTAAAGCAGTGGTTTCAAACCTTTCGCACGATTCGACCCCATTTTTTGTCCCTGGGACCGTCACGACATCTTAATCGCCTACAAGCAGTTAAATTCTAGTATTCAATTATCTTTTCACTACATCCACAGCTATTCGAAATCAATTACCGTTTTAGGTAGGTAGACTTTAAAGGAAATGTACCCTTATTTACTCGGAGGAGGAAGTGAAAACCATTTAGGAAATAATATCCTCTGTACACCAAGCTAAAATTTTAATCTCAACTTTCCAGTCCCCAAAAAACCAAATGAGCGTGACATTAAGCCCACGTGTCCACCGATACTTGTTTTAATTACTAATAATTGCCTACATGATGACTATGCGAATGTGACTAAGGTGTTGCCAAAGAGAATAATCCTATATAGTGGATATTTTGGATGATGTGGTATTAGTGTGACTCTCCCAAATACTGGACTGCCGCAGTTAGATAAGTCAGAGCTGTGTAACCAAAAGAAACACAAACAGTTTTTTGTCATTTTAACTGCTTACACTTCTATTAATTTGGATTTTGAACCTTCCTATAGTCAATCTAAAGTGTGCACGAAGTAAATATAAAGCTATAAACTCAACAAGTCCGTGACCACACCCGAAGCACACCATGACACCAAATAGGGTCGTCATCCCTTGGTTGGAAACTACTGTAGTAGATTATTATTATTAGCACCACGTCTTACTACCCGTCCAGGTTATATGCACTTACGCTAATGTGTAATGGTAGGGTGATTGTGAGATCAAATGGAGGACCTACAGTTTAAAGTGGAATCCGAACCACGATGGAGGCCTGTCATTCCCCACATTCACAAGATGTATTGTCAGAGGTGAAGGAAGAGTTTGGTAATCAGATAAATCTGTGCCGGGACCGAGGATTGAACCCCGGCCGCCAGCACAGAAGTCTGACACCTTACCCTTAGACCACCAGGTCACCTACTACTATTGTAATAAGCCTAAATAAGTGCCCAAACTTGCCCCATCGTCCCCCCACACACAATATACTGAGATAAATATGATCCAAAAAATATATTTATTGCATAAACAAGCAAATTTAAATACTTTTAAGAAATTTGAGCAATCAATTATTATAGTTGATAGTATATATTTTACTAATAAGCTTCTTTTTTGGTCCTTTTAATCATTGTATCTACTCACCATATTACCTCAAACCATCAAATGAAAACGTAATATTTCAAACTTCTATACAATATTTGAATGGCGCGTGGGTTAATATGCTAAGATACTAGCGCTTTGTGGCTTCAATGTCTGATCACTGGAACTAGAACTTTTACATGCTGTGTGTAAGTAGTGTCATAAGTGTGTTCCCGAACCAACAAAGAAGCCGACATTAAATGTATCTAGCCCAACTTTATCTATAGATGTTTAGGATTTGAGCTAGATTCACTGGTTAAGGGTAATTTACAAATCAAGTTCAATTATGAGCTATTTTTGTTACCACGTTCACAATGTCTTTTACTGTTGAATCCGGAATATTTTTCTTGAAAAATTGAAATTAATCTTTCAGTCCTTTACATGTTGACATTACAAAGCCGTATATGCCGATACTAGAAACCAAATCACATTATTGGCAAAAAAACAACACTCCGGCCTCTTCACTCAGGTCAAATCTTGTGTTACGAGACAGTGTTGTATTTTCTTTCTAGAAATTGATTTTTTATTTTGATTTTTGTATTAATTTTCTAACTATCACAGGGGGGGGGGGTCAACTGACCCTTTGATCCCCCCTTCTGAATCTGCACCAGCACATGTTTGTATTTGTATTTTCATAAATTAATTAAATCCTTACATGTTACAGTGGCCGTATGGTCTAAGGAGTCACACTTGTGTTAGACTGGCCTAATGATGACGGGGATAACGGGCTTAGTTAGAATCCCGGTCGGTTCTACTAAGGGGGGTAGTTTTTCCTAAATGTTTTCCCACTCTCCTTCCAAGAAAATGTGGCTAGACTACCTCTATCATGCTTTCTTCTTCATCCCTACTCTTTTAGAGTAAGTATCATATGTGCGTATAACCTGAATAAGTAGTAAGAAGTGGTGATAGAGAGAAAATTAAACCTTTCCCGTTCCATCTTATTTACTTCCCACAATACCAAGTGTTTAGGGGTTCTGTTTGATACTTTTTAAAAAGTATTTGGAAAAGTATTGCTCACTTTTCATAATTAGTAAAATATCAATAAAAACTACCCTTGAATCAATAGATATTTGCGTATTTCTTTAATCATTTGTGAAAATCTTTGAGAAACAAAACGTACTCGGCTTGAATTTCTCGCATATTTAATGCATGTTTTCCTATATGTTATTATTAAGTCCACCAAAGTAAATTAGGATTTTTTTTATTATACCCTATAAATTCCACCACGAACAAATTATATATTTGTAAAACCCACTAAATATAGTTTTTTTTTAAAGAAACATAAGCTCTATACAATTATAATAAACTAAAAACATTTGAAAGTTTATAGATTCAGCCGTATTTGCATACACAATTCAATTAAATTAAATATAGATTAAAGATGGTGCTGTACACGAGATAGTCTAAAATCCAAACATATCGGGTTTGATTCTCATGTTCAGGTGTCCTTTTTAAAATATATTTAATGTAATTGAAATATTTATCCAGATACAGCTGTATCTACAACTTTATTTTAAATGAGGCCCGTTGTTTGAAAATTGTAAATTTACGTTGCCACGATGGTAAATAAAAAATAACAATAATTGTATTTACATTCCTATTCCGTTTAATAAATGATCTAATTAACAATTAGACAGTTATCTATAAGTCAATATTATTGGAACCATTTGATGGCTCTTTAGATTAACTTTATAATTAATCAATCAAATGATATATATGTATATATTACCAAATTTTAGTGACTTATAATCAAAATTAGAGTTTTGAAGTGGGCTCCCTATAAAAATCAGGGTTTATAAACCTTTAGTAGGCCTAAGTGTTGGCAAACCTAAGTTTCGGAACACGGCTGCTTATAGATCCGGTTGTACAGTTAAGTATTGAGTACTATCTAAGCACAAGGGGTTAGCGCGTCGTCGTTAGAAAAGAAATTTGTAGAGTAGGCATGGATCTCTCTCTAATGACCAACAACGTGAAACTTTGGTTTGACTATGAACGATACCTGCTTATTTTCAACAAGTGTGGCGTACTTCTATGATAGCCACTACGTTGAGACATGTTGGCTGGGTTTTTTTTTACATATTTGTTGTGTTAGGGTTCTTATACAATCAGTTGAATACGTGCCTACAATATTTATAGTTTAGAATACGTAACTATATTGGATACGTGCTATCAGTATTCTATGCTAAAATTACGTAGCTACGTTGTTGGATACGTACCCACAGTATTGTCTGTATACAATATTTACGCAATTGCGGCCACTAATTTCAGACAATTGTCCATCTTTAAGGCATAAGTAGCTACGTTGACAATATCTTTATATATATTTGAGGTATTTAACGTGTACTTTCTGAACCGAATGATTATATCAGCACATTACTTACAAACTAACTTAGATCTGGAATAGACAGAACATCCATTTGGTTGCGTTCACTTTGAATGCAAGCTTGCGCGGGAATTTGTTGCACAAGGGTGCTTAGGCTGCTTGCACGTGCACGAATTGGTCACACTAAGTGTAACTAGATGCACGTAATCACTTCTAGTTGAGTTGTCAAGATGGAGTCATCGGACGAAGAGCAGTAATCTGTGATTGGAAATTGTGTAGTTTCTAATGGTGGATTTGGAACCGTTTAGGGAAGAATGGGTGAACGATTGTTTTAAGGATAGGTAGGTATATGGATAATATAGCCGCATTTTCCTGGATCTCCTTAAGCAGCCAGAAAAAGTATTTTAATATTCTACTTTAGAATGATGCTCGACACACACACACACACAAGGACACAGCTATAATCGTCTTGTTAACACCACGAAGTACACAATCTCTCACGACGCAATGGTCAACCGTCATGAAATGTACAAGCATGGACGAATAAAACAAAATTACTTGATTCTTGGTGGTAGGTACATCTACTTGTGCAAGCTTGCACATTCAACTTGCACTCAGTGTGTGAACAACCCCGCCACGTCGCCACTTGTTTAGACAGATCTCCTCGAATTTTGTTTCTTGATGTACACTCGCGCGTACAGTTCACTTGCGCGTACAGTTCACTTGCGCAAGCGTGAATCCAAAGTGAACGCAGCAGCGATTGCTAGCCATTACAATAAATATTGTGTCAGTAAATTGAGAACAACGTATTCCAAATAGTTTTTAGTTATTTGTTTATTGTATTGATCTGTGCCAAAGGAAATACTTGGGTGATACAATAATATATTTAAAGAAATGTTAACCTTTCTTTGGACTAATATTTTGCGACCATGTGAGTTCAAAGTTAAAAAATTGAAATTTTTTGTAAGGTTTGACGTCTTAGAGAAATATATCAACCATGCCAGGAATTAAGTCTGGGACACTAAATTCAGTAGACAGACACACTAAAAATTAAATAGGGTGTTAATTATATCATAAATATAATATATTTACTAATTTTAAATATACAATCAAACAATGCATTTAAATTTAGCTAATATAATTTGAAGCACAATAAAATATATATTTTAATAAAGTACAGTAAGTAGTCATGATACTTCCTTATTATATTATTAAAATTATTATTATTACTCTATTCCGGAAATAAATAATATATTTTTATCTTATTTCAACAAAACTCTTTGGTAGCCATGAAAGATTTTGTGTAAAGAACACAATATTAATATACGTGAAAGTAGATCTAGTGGTTTTTTCTGGCTATCAGATGTGTCGATTTTTAATCAAATTTAGGTATATTTGTTATCTCATTAACGATTTCGGCTGTTTTGTAATAGCTGTCATCATTATTTTACTGTTAATTTTATCTAATGAATTAGATACAAAAGTATCGCCCTTGTTCTTGCTTGATTATGCAAAATAATCCCATGTACCCTTTTCCGGCAAAGCTAAACCTTTAAAATTGGTGAAACTTATTAAAGAGACACGACACTTTTCAAATAAAATGTTGGAATTGGAATCTAGACAGAGCGTACGTAATGAAATGTTCAACGTTACCATGACAACGGCTGGTGTCAGGTTGTGTTTGGACAGCCCATACGACACATCGCAGCTGGGGCCTGTTTCACAAAGCTTAAAATCTACCATTTTCGAGAATTCACTCGTTACTTGTGAGAAATTATAAAATAATGTCTCATTAAGCTATACCTCATTATTACGGAAGGATATATCTGACAGACAAAAATGTGACTAAATCTACCTTCACGTATTCATACGTCTACCTGTAGGTGTAACTTTTGATAGATAGTATCAATACCTATAAAATAACACTAATAAACGAGTACCATGCTATCGATGTTGACACCTGTTTCAGTGGCTGCATGGTCTAAGGCACCACTCACATTTTATATTAGACTGCCTATGACAGAGAGATCTGGGTTCAAATCCCAATTGCGTGTACTGGTTTTCCAATCCACCTCCCAGAAAATGCAGGTACTTCTTCTAAATTCATATTTCCTCATTCCTAACTCCTTAGCCTAATTATTAAATATGCGTATAATCTTAACAGGCGCAAAAATTATTTTTAAATCAATCTTAGCCGTAAAATATATGTTTGTGGTTTCTAAAAGATGGTCCAAATGCCAATTCGCAAGAAAATTATGGTATGCAAGTTAACTTTAAAATTATATTTAGTTTAATTGAATATCGTTTTAAGGTTTATTGGTTTTTGAGTTCTAGCGTTAAGGTGGGGATATAGTTTTACTAACAAAACCTTTTTTGATCAAAATAAGTCAAATATCTCTCTCTTTCTCCAGTAGAAACATAGAATTTAATTTTCCTCAAAAGGTGATATCAGCAATTGTTGAATATCTGTCAAGGGGTTTTCTGGAATTTATTGACAACTTTTTATCTTCATTAAAAACGTTTTTCATTTAAACTTTGGTGTCGAAAATATGTATTATTTCTTTGAGTGTATTTGGATTTGATTTTATTACTATCATAATTCTCATCATAATTTAAATATAATGTGTATTTGTCCTTTTGTGTGTGTATATATATATATGTGTGTGTGTGTGTGTGTGTGTGTGTGTGTGTGTGTGTGTGTGTGTGTGTGTGTGTGTTAAGGTGGGCGAGTTAAGAAGAGATTTTTTGCAGTTTTGATATCAAAACTATTTTTTGACCTAAATAAATCAAATATTTCTTCAATACAAACATAGAGAACAATTTTATTCACGAGGTGATATCAACAGCTCTTGAATATCTCTCATGAGCACAGCAAAATTAGATGACAAACCGTTCAAGTCAAGATAAAAAGTTTTAATTAAATAACAGGACACCCATGACAGATATTCAAGAGCGCTTGATATCACCATGTGAAGAAAATTAAACTTTATGTTGTAACAATATTTGATTTATTTTGACCCAAAAAAGTGCTGCTATAAAAACTACAAAAACAATGCCATTAACTCAAGCTCCAAACTCTCCCAGGGTGACCTGGCGGTCTAGGAGTAAGGTGTCAAACTTCTATGCTGGCGGCCGGGGTTCAATCCTCGGTCCCGGCAAAGATTTATCTGATTACCAAACCCTTCCTTCACCTCTGACAAGACATCTTGTGAATGTGGGGAATGCCAGGCCTCCACCGTGGTTCGGATTCCACGTTAAACTGTAAGTCCTTCATTTTATCTCACAATCACCCTACCATTACACATTAGCGTAAGTGCGTACAACCCGAACGGGTAGTAAGACGCGGTGCTAATAATAATAATAATAATAATAATAATAATAATAATAATAAACTCTCCCACCTTTTTTAGCGCCTTGTATCACTACCGTTCAGGTTATATACGCTTATGTACTAGTTACGCTAATGGTTTTAGTGACTAAGAAGGTTATATTTATAGGAAGTTTACCCCCATTTTCGTGGAGAGAAGCTGATACAGGATAAAACCCTTTTGTAAAAATCACCCTCCATACACTCGGCCGATATTCGAACCTCGGTCTCCACGTGATGTGCAGACAACCTATACGTTGAAAGAATTTTGTTTGATTATTTATCATTTTTAAAAATATAACATTTTAGAAAACATTCTAAAAGAACAGTTGAAAGGTTTTAATTCTCGGTCCCGGCACAGATTTATCTGATCACCAAACCCTTCCTTCACCTCTGACAATACGTGTATTAATCACAACTTGTGAATGTGGGGAATGCCAGGCCTCCACCGTGGTTCAGATCCTACGTTTATCTGTAGGTCCTCCATTTCATCTCACATCACCCTACCATTACACATTAACGTAAGTGCGTATAACTCGAACGGGTAGTAAGACGCGGTGATAATAATAATAATAATAATAATACATGAAATTGACAAGCACTAAAATGTACAATTCAAATAAAATGTTCATAGAGAAACATAGTGTATGATATGAAAAATTAGATAAAAGTATAATGCATCATCAACTAAAAATATAATTATTAAACTAGTTGATGAATAGTCTTAAAACATAAGTAGACACATTAAAATATAAATACAAACATGTCGGATGTCAAAAAGGAATAATGGGACAACAACACAGATACGACTTAGATCATTCTTCATTACATGAATACTTCAACTAATTTTCTAAATCAATGTGGCAGATGATAGCTTAGTTTTTATTCTTTAATTTCAAAATAAATCTGGACTCGAGAACATTGTTCATATCACGTTATATTGTATTTTATATTTTTGTTTTAATATTTTAATGTGTCAACTTGGAGTTTTAAGACTATTCATCAACTCGTTTGAGCATTATATTTTTCGTTGACACTACATTATAATTTTATCGAATTGTTCATATCATACACTACGAAAATGTTATTTAAATTGCATATTTGAGTGCTTGTCAATGTGACGTAATACATTAACCACTTTATTTACGGTTTAATTTCTGCATGGAACCCTTGAGCTGTTCCTGTCTAAGAATTACTCTGAAATGACATAAGCCAGTACAATATTAGCTAAAAATAGAAAATAACTCAAATCGACAAATAAGAAAACGTTTCCATAAACTAAAGACATGTCATCAAAATCCGGGCCATGATTACAAAAGTTAATAAAACATTTTTACATATTTATTGGTCAAGTCATGTGATCCGGTGTAGCTTTCATCTTTTTTTATATAGATAGATTATACCAATATATATTAAATAGTACTTTTTCATTTATTTGAGATATTTAAGTTATACTTTTCGAACGGCTAGTTAATAATTATATCAGAACACGACTTATAACTAACTTATACCTAGAACAGACACAACATCCAGCCCAACGGCCATTAACTTATCACTGTGAAAGAGTAAACCCACATTTCACCAAGGATACATTATTTGTAATGCCGGGAATCAAACCTGGAGCCCTTAGCTCAGTAGACAGACATGCTAGAAATGTTGACCGCAAAACAATATGTTTGTTTGTTTGGTTCTACGAGTTTGTTCCTAACAAAATCCTACTAGAGGGGTGACTTTATGATCTTGTCTGTCGGCAACATCCGGCTATTACTAGATCAACACCCCCGCACGGTAAGAGACCTTGTTTCTGATAGAGGGGTGTGACCTGTCATCGATCCCACGATATGCCCCCCTTAGAAACATTTGGGAAGTAATCTGATTAGGACAGCGTTATGCTAGTTTAGTGGCTCTTTATGTTCCATCGACCAATTACTACCCGTCCAGGATATACGCATTTAATTGTGCTGATTACCCACACCCGTGTGCACACATACTAAACGTCAAGCTCATCTAGTCGAGTTTGTTGGCGCATGGGGAGGTTGAGTGTTCAGATCCCTGTTGGCCGAACTGAAGGTAGATTTTCCTACACTATTTTATCCTTTACCTCTACAAAAATTCCCGCCTCAGTGGCGTAGTTAGCTAACGCGCTTGTTTCGTGTTGATCTAGACTGTTGAGGAGGATAAGATTGAGGTTCGAATCTCACTCGGGTGAACTCGTGGTGGTTTTTCCTAAATGGTTTTCCACTCTCCCTTCACTCAAATGTGGGTTCACTTACTCTATATTCAACCTTCCCAATTCCTAGCCCATTAGATTAATTAGTATTTAAGCGTATAAGCCGAACGGGTAGTAAGACGCGGTGCTAATTTTTGTTACTATTGTCCACCAAAATGTGAATGCATTTCCTCTATATTTTAGCTTCCTCATCCCAATTTCATCAGTGTAGTTAGAAGTACTGGTTTGAGATTTGGACGAAGTAATTTTAAAATAAATCTACTCGCATTTACGTGGACAGTGATAAATAATTTAAAGGAAACAATGCATTCAGTAGACAGTTGACACAGCCGGGATTTGAACTCCAACCTCTCAATCACAAGAAAATCAGACTAGATGAGATTGACGTTTATTCCGTTCGAACACTGATGTGGGTCAAATGATTGTTCCCTTATTATAGTAGGATTGACACAAGAAGAACCTTTTGAAAGAAAGAACGAAAATAGAAATCCAAAACACACATACTGTAAATTAACAAAGGTTTGTTACATTTTCCAAGAGCTGTTAAGTTTGACACCGCCTATCAAACGATCGTTAGTTTTGTTTTCAACCACGTCATATTACCTGTTTAGGTTTTAAGGCGTACGCCATTATAATAACTGAGGGGGTTCGAATAAAAACATGATAAACCTCATTATTATGGAAAAGTGTATTAGCAGTGATTTCTGGTAGCTCCCCTTTTGAACTACAATTGATTGTATAGTCAGTAAAGACATTGAGTTTAGCTAATATCAACGAATGTTTTGTTTATTTTTATAATTACTGTATTTCTGAACTTCATGGAAATTTAAATACAGAATATATCCCCTCTATATCTAATTAATAGGGTTATATTGTTTTTTCCCCAACCTCATCAATTACTTTAATGGAATAGGGGTGAGGAAGGAAGCAACTTAGAGATAATCTACGCTCATTTAATAGAATGGGAAAGTATTTAGGAAATACCACCCTCAGTGTACCCGACCAGGAATCGAACCCCAGTCTATCCAAAAGCAGGCCTGGGTCCTGACTCCCTTTGATTAAGTTGTTATAACCAATTAATTTTGCATATCAGTAAATAAAAAATCTAAATGTAACCTAATAAATTCCATATTTACTTGGGCATTTTACATAAAGGCTATTGATTAACAACTTCAACGAATGATTATCATAATTCTAGAGGTTAGAAGAGTTTCAACAGATCTATTAGAAAAGGATTCTCTTGACAGTGGTTCAAACTAATGAACCAACCTCTCTAGTGTTGGAGTAGCTAGGGCGGCGTATGGCCCCACTTTGACATTTGACCCCGAGTTGTGTGACGTAATCATTGCGTGTTAAGTTGCAACACTCCCCCTGGGATTTCTTTGGTGACTCATACCTAGTACCAGTATATTTCCGTCTGACCTGAAATTCCCCTCTGGTTATATCCATGACGATGGGGTTAGCGAATTGTTGTCCTCCTTTAATGTCTCAAAGGTTTATTTCTGGTTTTCTACGTAGCAATAGGTTTTCCCTGGTGACTGGCACCAGTTTGGGGTCTCGAAAAGACAGAATTAGAACACAACCTTGAATGATATCGTAACCCTCCCCATCTGTGTGGCAATGGGTTTTCCCTGATGACTGGCACCAGTTTGGCGGCTCGACAAGACGAGTCGAGACATGAATAAATCGTGACCTTGAATCTGTGAGTTAGTACATGAGGTCATTGACCCTGGAAACCCTCCCCTGGTAATGGATTTTCCCGATGACGTCATTGCACTGTCACAACCCTGGTGAATCTTACATGGAACCAGTTTGGCATCTCGACAAGATGAATAGAGACAGGAATAGATCGTGACCTTGAAACCAAAAGATACCATGGCACGCCTTCCCCGGCAATGGGTGTTCCCAGTGTTGTCTTTGCAATGTCACAAACCACTATGTAGTAATGGGTTTTTTCCCGGTGATGTCACAACTAATTATCGCAATGCCGCAGCCCCCTATGTGGTAATGGGTTTTTTCACAACTAGAGATCATTGACAAAGCTCTTATTATACACAATCAGGGGCCCCGGAAGATTCAGTTAGTGGCCACTATCCCCCACGCCATAAGTCTACTAAAATTGGTTGTTTTGTATTGTCCATCGACATGCACGGATGTAGGTATCAGTCATGGATCGGAAGAGTAAGGTATAAATGTTCCAGCGTTTCCATGGAGTGAGGGAGAGTAGAAAACCACCCCAGTTCCCCCAAGCGAGATTCGAACCGACGACCTCGCCTGCCATAACTATATAATCTTGACACTTAGATTGTGTACACAAAATACATTTCAACCCTGATACCCCTTAAACAACAAAGAAATTTAATGTTTACGATTATATTTTGATGTGATAATATATAGCTATAACAAAAATGTATAAGTTATACAATTATAAAGAACTTGAAATTATTTTTAATATTGTTTAATGTCCGCAAATATATTTTGATGAAATAATACATAACTACATAAATTTATAATTAAAAACAGGGTTGAATACTGATGAGTAATACATGGTGACAGTTTGGTGGATCGACAAGACCAGTCGGGACAAGAATCGATCGTGACTTGAATGATGTCACAGTGGGTTTCCCCTGATGACTGGCACCAGTTTGGTGGCTCGACAAGACAGGAATGGATCGTGACCTTGAAAGCGTGAGCTCGGTCATTGACTCTGGCAACCCTCCCCCTCAGCAATGGTTTTTCCCGGTATTGTCACAACAAAGAACATTGACACAGCTTCGATTATGTACCATCTGGGGCCTCAGAATCCTTACGGTGATGTATAATCCTTAGTTAGGAGCCGCTATCCCCCACCCCAAAATCCTAATAAAATTGGTTGTTTGGTATCGTCTGTCGACATGCGCAGATGTGGGTAATCATAATGGATCAGAGGTGTAAGGTAGAAATGTGCCAGCGTTTACGTAGAGTTAGTGAGAGTAGATAGCCACCCCAGTTCACTCGAGCGAGATTCGAACCCACGACCTCCCCAACATAACAATATGAGTGACACGTACCTTCTCTGGCAAAACGTGCGGTAAGGATGATTAAGAAAAAGTTCCGTAGGGAGAAATACCTATAGTTTACACGGCAGAGATTCGATTTCCACCCCCGCCAAAATTAGATGAGCGTGACATTTAGACGGCATGCACACTGGGAATCTGACCTCGATATCTTTAGCATGTCTAATGTATTTATAACGGTCGTATATCCTGCACCCCACCATTTTCTAAAGGGTTTTGCCGACCAACGAGATTTTTCTAGATCAGTTAAAATATGTACCCGCATTTGTTTCAAGCGTCAATCACACTGTCATCGGCCGTCTAATGATGCCTTAGACCATGCGACCATCGATGCAAGATAAAAAATTTAGACGGCGTTCACACCTGGATTTGAACCTCAATATCTGTAGAACGGTCGTACTTCCTGCAATCCACCATTTTCAAAGGGGTTTTGCCAGTCGACCAGATTTTTCTAGACCAGGTAGAATGTGTACCCGCATTTGCTTCAATCGTATATAATTCTGTCATCACCCGTTTAGTGATGCCTTAGACCATGCGACCATCGATGCAAGTATAAAATTAATTGTGACGGTAGATTGATACCCAAGGACCTAGTTTTTTTGCCAGTAATGGGGCTCAAATATGGTCGGATGACTTGATGGTTTCATTATCTACCTTCACCAAATGAGGGCATACTTACCTTTTTAATTATTCATAACTAGCAATCCCACAAGGCGTTGCCCGTGACCCACTGTAGTATTGTGTTAAAAAATAGCCTAGTAAAAAAATTTATAAATCCTGCTACAAGGTGTATTTGGATCCCCTACTGTACACCTATGTTAAAAATTTCAGATCTCTGCGTGCCGTAATTTTGGCTGGCCATCGCACACAAACAAACAAACACTTCCTTTTATTATTATAGATTCATGTTCCATTAATATAAATATGCGGATAGCCCAGACGGGCGATAAAGCACGCAATAGTGAAAACAAGGTCGAAAATCTTAGTATCGATGTTTATTCCCACTGCACCTCAATGAGACTCGAACTGAATCCTAGAGATAGACATGACAGCTGAGCACTGTAGCACTGTCTCACCAAACCACAGTCCCATTTTCATAGGAACAACTAGAAAAGCCACTAGATCTGATTTCACGTATTCATACGTAAAGACAAATTATCTGCAGCAACCTATTTTGAAATACTAATAATATCTATAAAATATCACAATTACTGTAGTAATATTTTATAAATGTTGGCTGAAAATAGTTTATATTTTCTAAAAGTATCTTTGTATAAAAATTTGAATCTACATATTATAAACAGTTGTTTTTCCACGGCGTTTTTTTACTGCCGGTTTGGGCTTTACTACATTTATTCCCACCTTAGTGCGAGCCTGACGACTTATAGCCCACGGTGTTACTGTACTTATTTAATTATGAGAGTCTGACATCATAAACAAAATAGTCAAAACAAAACCTTCCAAGTGCCAGCATGGGATCAAACTAGAGTCCCATAATGACCGTGGGTATCGACCTAAATTCTAGCCGCCCTCGCGTGATATAACCACAGAAGTTGTAGGGTGAGGGGGAGGGAGGAGGTCGATCATTGAAGAAGTCTGTCTCCCCTCACTGTGGCACCGAACTAGAGACCCACCCTCCTAAACCACGGCCGTGCAGATTAGCATGAATATGCTATTTTTACTATTTAAAGCACCACGACTTACTAAACGTTTGGGTTATAATACGCTTAAGTTCTATTAACGCTAATGGACTATGAATTGGAAAGGTTTAACCCGCATTTGTGTGTGGAGGGAGAGCAGAAAACCATTTTTTTTAACTCAGTACACCTGACCGAGATTCGAACCTCAATCTCCCCGTCATCGGCAATATAATCTACGGCTTGAGTAGTGCGTTAGACAACAAGGCCACCGAATCGGGTATCTATCACTATGTCCTCTTTTTATAGAGATAACAATCTTTACGAGGCTGGGTTTTTTTGTGTATACTTCAACCAAACCAAATATTACAACAGATTGAAAGAAGAAGCAGATCACGCTGGATTCTGAATTGGGAAGGTTGAATCCACATTTGCGTAGAGGGAGAATAAAGAAGTTTTCCAGCGTTTACGTGGAGGTAGAATGAGAAACCATTTGGTGAGAACTACCAACAGTACACCTCAGCAGATATTCAAATCCTCCAACCTCACTCAACACAGATTCGAACCCTGATATTTTTCGCCAGGTGCTTCATGCTCTCTAGTTGTAAAATCCGAGAGAAGAATATGACGTTTCAAACTGTACGCACCCGTTCGGTCCCTAGCATATGTTGTGACAGAAAGGTGCTGGCAATATACAACTTTACTGGAATAAATAGTAAAGAGCACAGACGGTTAAATGTTAAGCTTTAGTACTTACCCATTGTGGTTAATATAGTTTAACTAGTATAATATAAGAACAGAAAGAATAAAGAAGTATACTATTATTATTATAATTATTATTATTATTTCACTACTTAAATATTTGTTTATAATTTTAACAATATTTGGTTTAAGGTAAGGTGTCACACAACCACACACACGTGAACTCAACACATTTTAGTACCACGTCTTACTACCCTGTTCGGGTTATACGTTAAATACTAATTACTCTAACGGATAGATAATTGGGAGGGTTAAGCCCGTATTTGCGTAGAAGGAGAGTGGAAAACACCCCTAGGTTACCCGACAAAGATTTGAACATTGAACTCCTTAAGTACTAATTACGCTAATGGATTGATAATTGGTACATTTGAATTTCGACGCTGATGAAGATATCTATAATATTGAGTACTATAACGTGGATTAGTTTAGTTTACCTTGAATATTTATTAAAACTTATAATGTCCATTTACACATACATACACACACACAGCCTTCAATCGTTCTACATGTCTAATATTTTTCACAAGAAAGAAGTAAGGCTGAATAAATTAGATTTACTAAGGGACTGTATCTCAATTTTCCAGAGTTGGAAGTGGAAAATAATTCATGAAAATTTACCACAAAAAAATAACTTGCTGTGGGAACAAAGCCCAACCTCCCCTATAACCTGTACCTAAAACGGAAACTCAAACGTAATTACCTGGTGATCTGACCCACATATTAATTATAGATTACACCAACTCGGCACAATTTAGCACCTCGTTTTACTACCCATTCGGGTTATGCGCTTAAGTACTAATTAAGCTAACGGATTAGGAATTGGGAAGCCTTAACTCGCATTTACGTAGAGGGACAGAGAAAAACTAACCCCAGTTTATCCGATTGAGATTCGAGCATTGAGCTCCCCCCTGTCCTCGGTGGTCTAGCTCAACACGGATCGTTTGTGCCTGTATGTGAATTAACTAACTTTTACTATTAAACAAAAAAATATTTGTAGACCATAAAGAGTAGTGAATTTCAGTAGAACAGAGGAAAGGTGCCACCTTTCGTCCGGAAAGGTTTATAAATACATTAATCCTCTCGGATTCCTTATTAAACGGATGGGTAGTAAATATATGTATTAAAATGTTGCAAACTCTGAAAGATAAAATGCCAATAATAAAGACACGTAAACATTGTTTTAAATATTAATCATGTAAATATATATATAATATAGTCATTTTTAATGTACCTGCTTGACAATATCCGGTTGAATAACAATAATAATGTAAATTATAAGTAGTATTTTTAATGAGACAAACTATTTGTAAGATGTAATATAAAAATATGAAATTAATGTTATTTTAAAGAGACAAATTTTGTTAAGGTTCTATAATAATATTTCTGATTGAAATATGTGAGCAATTAATAAGTACTGTGTTTTCTTCATAAAAACCAACACATCATTTTGTTGATCATAATAATTACTCTGTAAATATAAATTTTAAACCACATTGTTTTAATATATTTAGCAAAATTTAAATTTTCCAAATAAATAATTTGTAAATTACCCTAAATTATTTGGTATTTGTAAAAAATGAAGGTTATTCTTATTTATTAGAATGGTTACACTATGGCATTTTAAATGTGTAAAATGCTTAAGGATGAAAAAATATACTTTTAAACTAATCATAGAAGCTGTCCTTAAGTGATTTTACTATGGAACATCAAATATATGTAAATAGGAAAATGTTTAATACAAGAATAACAATTAAACATTACCTTTGCCAGTCGATAATTGTGATAATGCTGCTTGATTCTGTAGTGGAGAGAGATATCTATTATGTTAAATATATATTTCTTTGAGAAAGAGGTAAAGATTATGCTTAGTCTAAATTGGTAAATAAATGTTTTTTTTAACCATTGAGAACTTGATAAAAATGAATAGAATTTAAGAATAACATTGAACTCACACTCTTAACAAGGATGAAGATTAAGTAGAAAACTTGAGAGTATAGTTAAAGATGTTTACTTAAAGAATCCCCGTTTAATTATTCTTATCTTCATTCTTAACAGTCGATGGTATATTCTGCAAAAAGTAGATATAATAAAAATTATCTGTTGATACATGAAAATTTATAAAAATATTATATAACTTTAGTTAGCTCTCTCACCGATGATTAAAAGAAAGATAAATCTTTAAAATTATTTTTGAGAATGTATTCATCATCAAAAATGTTTTGAATCAAAGCTTGAAGTCACATTATAAGAAGAGATTTAATTATCTCATCAGCACACAACTGACTTAATGCTATGTGTGAAGTAGAAATACGGTGAGTTTTAAAAACATTATGATTTACATCAGCTTATGAAACAACCTCAACTGTATATTCCATCTTAAAATATCGATAGTATTTTTAGAAAAGATTTGTTTCAGATGGAAACGAAGGAGATGGGGCAGATCAAGTTAAATAAATACATTAATAAATCATTTATTTGACAACACTTTTTTAAAGACAGCTATAACATTTAAATGTCTTACACGTAAATTATTAACGTTTGTAATAACAAAAATATAGCCGGAAATATTGGGAAGTTATATTTTAAACAACTTGACTAATTGTTCGTGGTAGATGAAACCACGTTTACTTGACATTATGTCGGAGGCGGTGTTATTATAACTGTCGAGCGATCAACTTCCTCATCTTCATCTTCCTCTGGAGACTCGGCTCCAAATAGTGGAGGAGCAGGATGTCACCGACGCGCGTAAAGAAATGATGAAAGTAGTGGTATTTCACCGTCGGTAGATATTAGCTATCTCCTACTAATGCTACAACTCTCATGTTTTCTTACAGTGCCAGACTAGAGTGAATCTCAACAGGGTCTTCTTTCCCCACTAGTTTTCCCAAGCCCGTTCCCTTGGAAGTGGTTTCGCTAGAAAGTAGATAGGGAAAGAAAGGACTTCCTCTATCGCCCAATTGGGACCTCTTTCTGCAAAGACGAAAATAAGTCAGAGACTTTTCGCAGCGAAACCACGGCTTTAAGGGGCAAGTGACGCTAGAACGAGCATGGGAGAACCCCTCGTATACGCATTCACCCGTATTTGAGGGTAGGAGGACCCCCTGCAGTGGGTGTTCACCACGTGGGGGAGGTGGGATTCAGCCGTAGGGATCGACACTAAACCTTTACCCTACGTTGCCCAGCGGGGACCTCGTGGAGGTACCCACCCCGGCCCTTCTGAAGGACCGCCTCCATATCTTGAATTTAAACCAAAAAGAGCCACCAATTCTGAATTGCATTTAGATTTTGAAAAAAAAAGCCTTAACAAAAATCATCCAATAAAAACAAGACCCAGGCCATTTGCCCTGTAATATCCTAACCTAACCGCTCACAAACCTACCTCCAGGACAAATCACATGCAAATTACAGCATATGCCTAGTTCTATAAACTAACACACCATGCACGCAATTACCTACTTATCCTTACTACCCTAAAAAAGACATATAATTAGTAACTTACAAACCAATACCTACGACCTGTAAGAAAAAGCACACATTATTAGTCAATTTAAGCCACGATACTTTTATCTCTTCTTTAAGTTTTCCCGACCACCGTCGCATACCACAGGGAGCACGGGCAGCTCCTGGCATCCCTCACCATCGTCGTCTTTGAGAACGGGACACCTACCGCCAACCTAAGGATTCTTCTCTCTTTCCCTAACCGTTCACAGGTCAGCAGCACGTGCTCCACGTCCTCTTGGGCACCACAGGCTTCGCAGTCCGGATTCTCCTTCAGCCCGAAGCCATGCAGCTTCACGTTGAAGTTCCCATGACCGGTGAAGAACTGCGTAGCACGTTGATTGGTGATGACCCAATCACTCTCCATCCTCTCCTGCACACAAGGCAAGTACTGATAAGTCTCTCTTCCTTTGGTGGACCCGTCCCATCTCACCTACCAGGCGGCAAGTGAGTCACGCTGTCCGTTCCTCCTCTCTTCATCCAGGTACAGTCCATTATTCTTCGCCCAGTAGCGCCCGATCCTTTCCCTAACGAGCTGGTTGATCGGCAAAACACATGCAGCAACCAGCAAATCATCGTGTGAGACTGTACTGTACCCTTTGGTGACTGTGAGAAGCGCATACCTCTGTGCTTTCATAAGGATGATCATAATGCTTTTAACCTCCATCCGATGCTGCCACACCACGCATCCATAGGTCAGCACCTACTCCACCGTGGCCTTGTACATCCTCCGTAGAGTCTAGAAGTCCAATCCCCAGGAAATTCTTGAGACTCGGATGAGCCTCCCGAACGCAGCCTTCACCATTCCCAATACCATTCTGAAATGAGCATTAAAAAACAAACCCTCATCTAACATTACACCTATATATTTGTTTACCCTTACATATCCTATAGGCGCACCACCCATGCGTACCATCGGGTGCCTCGTCACTGAGTGCTTCCCCTTTATGAAGGTCATATTCGTCTTCTCCCACATAAACGTGAGCCGGCCCGCCGCTCCCAATGCGATCACCATCTCTATGGCACTCTCCGCCTTGGCCTCTAGCTCGATCCTCAAGTTGACCTTAACGAGTAAAAGACCGTCATCTGAATAGGCATAAAAACTGACTCCGCCTTTGAAATGCAATTTCAAAAAATCGTCAAAGATCAGTAGCCACAAGGCTGACCCAATACTGACCCCTGGGGGAAGATCTGACTCAGGACCCTCACGGAATCCGTCTGCTCCAAGAACAGCCCGGTCGTCCGGTTCCTAAAGTAGTCTCTCACCACTTCATACAGGTTCTTCGACATCCAGTTCTCCTCAGCTTATCCGGAATCCCCGGCCACCAGGCACTGTCGAAGGCACCCGAGATGTCCAAGTAGATGGCCAGCACGTATCGGCAGTCACTCTCAGAGACGTCACGAATGACCCTCTCCAGAGCATCCACAGTTCCTCTTCCGGGACGAAACCAATACTGCCGATCATCAACCAAACCATATACCTGTATGTATTCCCAGATCCTTGAAGCTAGCATATTTTCCATCACCTTACCGAGAAAGTTGAGCAAAGTCAACGTTCGGTAAGACTTCGGATCTGTCGGGTAACGATTTGGTACTTCAACAGTATACTCAATTCTCCTGCCTTCCACGGGTCGGATAAATGGCCCTCCAGCATCATCTGGTTGGCCTTCACCAGCAGGTATTCACAGATGCAGCTCCAGGGCTTCTTCAATATCTGCGCGGTCAGGAGATCCAAACCAGGGGTTTTCTTGTTACGGCAGCTTCGGAACGCGTCGTGTAGCTCCTCTCTGTTGAAGAGAGGAACGTCCACTCCAGTGTAGTCCTCATCACCTCCACTCTCAGCGCTCGATATCTCTCAGTGCCCATGGCAGGATCATCATATGGAACAATGAACCTCAATACCGCCCTCACAGCATCATATGTAGCAAGACCATTAAATATTAGCCCAGCCACGACCTGCGCCTTTTGTGCCTTACCCATGGTGAGCTTGTAAACCAAACCCCATGGGTACTGGTTACCTGTTCTGGAGATGAACCCACTCTAGCTTGCCTCCTTGACTCTTCTCACCACCCACACGTAGTATTTCCTAGCCCTCGCGTACGCACGCTCAGCCTCCGCGTTCTGCCTTCTCCTCCGTCTGGCCCAAGTGACCTCCTTCCTATTCCTAGTCAGCTCCGGAGGAGGGGTGTGCAAGTTGTCGTCCTGCCTCCCTTAAGTGTTCCTGGCTTTCGGAGCGTAATTGGCGTCTTCTTGTATAAGGTCTGGATAGAGCCTGTGGCTACGATGAAGAAAGATGTTGGCGTCAGGGCCGGGAGAAGACCACAGGATGAGGCGAGGAAGAATAACGGACCGGGAAGCGACCGACCTCGAGAAGGAAGAAGTTGGCAGGGTCGCTACCGAAGCCAGCAAGGCCATTCCGATTCCCGGAGCCAGGTGTGCCGCTGGCTTAGGCAAGCGGGAATTGCCCTCAGGTGATGAATCGGCCATTTCTAGGGCCAAAAAGGCTAGCGTGAGCCCCTAATTTACCGGGGAGGTGGGTGCAAGATATAGCCTAGTGGGTGAAGGCAGCGGGGCCCCTCAAAATACCAAAGGTGAGCGTGCCGCTTACCACACCCGGCAAGAGTCAACTTATGGTGATGAATCGGCCCTTTCTAGAGCCAAAATAACGGCCAGCATGACCTCTACAAATACCGGCTAGGTGGACTCGGTCAGCCAGGGTGAAGCCAGCGGGGCCTCTCCAGCTACCGTAGTTGCGCGTGCCACTGGAAGATTCACCGGGGCGTCCGGTAGTGAACCCTCAGGCCTCAGCTCACTGGACAGTTCCAGCCCCCTTCAAAGCGTCGGCATAATGCCAATGTGGGTGCGACCAGAAGGGCCCCTCCAACTACAGGAGGTGAGCGTGCAGCTGATGGCCAAAAAGTGCTGGAGCCCCTCTTAAGGGCCGACATCCCGCAAACCGGGAAAATGGTGAAATCTCCAACCAGCACGATGGATGGAAACCTAACGGTTCCAACGGAAGCCCTGACAAAGGGGACCCTAGCTATCCTTCGCCGGTAAAGACCACTGTAAGTAGCACTGACGCAAGCGAAAACGAAGCGGTCTCAAAACCCCGCGTCAACTCCGACACCTCCCACCCAGGGGTGTCGGTAGGGAAGAAACGCACGGCTGAATTTTCATCAGACTCGGAAGACCGGGTCGCACAATTCGCGCGTGTTGACAGACCATGCAAGTCCGTGGGCGTGGAGGGACTGTCTTAAGGAACAGAGCTCACGTTGATGCGCGATGAGTCGAGCCAGGGTTCCGATGATGAGTCTGAAGGATTTCAGACCGTAAGACTCGCTGAAGGAGGAAGACCTGCAACACCAGGAAGCTACTGAGGGGGAAACCCTAAGCATTTAGGTGGTAGCTCTGGTGATGAGAGCGAGGTCAGCGGTGGCCTAGGATAGGGTGCGCCAGCATTGGGTAAAGGTGAGAAGCGGCGGAAACCTACGGGTAACAACGCAAGCCGTGCCTCACCCCAGCCTGGTACTAGTGGCTCTGGGCTGGCTGGAAGATCAAAGGCGAAGATCCCTCCCATCATATTGTGTGATGTGGAGGACTACTCCAATGTGGCGAGGGCCATACGGTCCAAGGTTTGAGAGACTGTGGAGGTGGTCAGGCAGCCGGCGAACCGAGTGAGTCTCCAGTGCGGGTCGGAGGAAGATTACCGCGCCCTCCAGAAGTTGTTGCCGAGCTTGGGGATCCAGCATTGGTCCTACGAGTTGGGACGGAAGCGACTGATCAGGGTCGTGGTGAAGGGACTTCTGACACGGACAAACCCTGATGACATTCAGAAATAGCTAGTGGAGACGGGCTTCCCCGTGAAAACTATCACCCAGATGCTCTCCCAATGGAAGCGGGATCATAAGACCGTAGAAAGGCAGTAGTTGCCGAACTTCGTTGTCTCTCTGGCACCCGAGGAGCATACCGCAAGGCTGTACTCCATATCAATCCTGTGCAGGATCCGCGTTAGGGTGAAGAAGTAGAAGTCTCCGGGCGGCTAGGTTAAGTGCAAAAATTATTTCCTGTTTTGTCATGTGCAGAGGGTTGCCACGCTATCCCCAGTTGTGGGTTATGTGGTGGTGAGCACGAGAAGGGTGAGTGCCCGGAGGAGAGTCGATCTCCCCCGAAGTGGCAGCACTGCTCAGGAGCTCATTCTTCGGCGTGGTGGGACTGTCCCACGTCCTGGTCCTTGTGGATGGCAGGGAATGTGCGTACCTCCAAGGGTCAAGAAGGGAGGACGGATGGGATAAGTGAAAGCCAGATTCTCTCCGAGCACGTTGCGGGACGGAGGGTGACAATGACTCCAGCTCCAACAACAAAGCCATTGGTGCAACCTTTCGCCAGTGTCCTGTCAGAGAGACAAATCCCTCCACCTCAGGCTGAGGCACCTGCCAAAGCCACCCTACCTGAACCGGTGGCATCCAGGTCTACCCTTTCGATCGAGGGCCCGCCCAAGACTGCTCCTCTCCCTATCTCAACCCCCACCACTCCCGCAACCCTCACCTCTACCCCTACCCCTTCGCACCCTTCTAACCCTTTTCTACCACTTCCAACTCCTACCTGTGTTACCCCTGCTAACCTCACACCTGAGCCGTTTCCCACACCTGAGGGTGATACCGCAAAGCTCCAAATTTGCATTGAGCTACTCAAGGTTATTTCGGGACTGAACCCATGGACTTGTCATCGAGTCTCTTGAGGAAGGTCCAGGAGTCTCCAAGGAGTAACCGTGGCCACCTGGTCATGGAGCGCATCATCCTCTACCTGGTCTCTCATGGTGGTACACCCAAATAGAGGACCACCAGTGCTGAAGGAGCTCATGATCTCACTCTGGAACGCCAACGGAGTCGCGGGGAAGAAGGCTGAGCTTGAAACTTTCCTGTCGATGTAATGCTGTTGGGAGAAACTCACTTGCGCCCCACAATGAGGTTCTCGTTAGCAGAGTTCATCTGCCATCGGAGTGACCGAGCGGGATATGTGGGAAGGGGCGTGATGGTGGTCCTGGCCCGGAGGGGCCTTGACCATCACGTCATCTCACTTCCTCCCCTCCAACACATGGAAGCATCGGCTATCCAACTGGTGACCTCACCTGGCTCGGGGCATTTCATTTCCATCTATTTCCTTCCCTACCGCCGGTTCGACAGGGCTACGAGGGCTGACATGGAGGTACTGCTTTGGGGTACCACGCATGTTTTAATCAGTGGTGACTTCAACGCTAAGCACCCTTCATGGGGCTCTAGGATTATTTGCACTCGTGGTAGATTACTCCGCGACGTCATAGATTTACATGGTCTGGTGGTTTCCAGCCCTCCCACTCCTACCTAATTCCCTCTCAATCCCATTGGTTTCCCGGTAGACCTAGACTTCGTTTCTCCAGAGGGATCAGAAGGCGGTTAGTGCTGAAGTCTCTAGCTGAGATAGACTCGGATCACAACCCCGTTCTTGTGAACCTGAGACGCGTGGTTTCCTTTATAGACCCTCCCGAAAAACCTGACCTAAAGCGCATTAATTGGGACAGGATTACGAATGTATTGAGAAAGGTTGGGACACACCCCTACCTTTCGAACATCAGCAGAAATTTATCGTGGTGTGGAGCTCATAACTTCCGCCATCAAAGGGTTGCTTGAAGCTTTGATGCCGAGGCACCGTCCTAAGGGGGCGCCACAGGCTTCTTTGCCCGATTCTATACTCAGGCACGTCTGGGAGAAAAATCGGCTGAGGAAGGCTTGGCAAATCTCTAGGAACCCGATAGACAAGGCCTACTGGAGCCGTAAAGTCCATGGGTTTGGGAGATTGTCCGAAAATACCGGAACAGTGTCTTGGAGGACAATATTGAGAGCCTGTGCGTGCGACTGGTCCCTGTGACAAATGAAGAGGAACTTGATGTGGGTCCCCGCACCAAGGCCTTCTATTGTGGGTCGCAACGGGGTGGCCAACTCCGACCAGGAGAAGGCCGATGCTCTCGCTGAGCACTTAGAAGCGTTATTTGTACCGACCGACAACCCGTCAGACCCGGTGCACGTTTCGAACATGGCTCAGGTAAATCGGTGCGGTCTCGTACACACTCTTGGATGAACCTGAATCCACCTAGGTGACAGAAATGTCTCGGACGATAGCCGCTCTAAAACTAAACAAGCCCCCTGGACCCGACGGTATCAGTAACGCGGTCCTCAGAAAGATGCCCCTGAAGGCGATTAACTTTCTTATGGAGTTATTCAACGCCATCCTGGTCTTGAGTCTCTTCCACGAGCTCTGGAAGCACGCAAACGTCCTCTGCTTTCATAAACCGGGTAAGGACCCGGCCCTAGCTTCGTCCTACTGACCAATCAGCTTGTTTGACTGTCTGGTCAAGTTGTTCAAGAGACTACTACTCAAGAGACTGACCCGACATGTTCGCGAGGCAGGCATCTTGGTGGACGAGCAGTTTGGCTTTCGGGCAGGACACGCTACTTCTAACCAACTCATCCGGCTCGTGGAGCAGGTCACGAGGAACTTCAACATCAACAGGCTGACTGGTGCTGTCTTTCTCGACGTGGCAAAGGCCTTCGACCGTGTTTTGCACGAAGATCTCATTTTCAAACTCCTCTCCCTGAACTTGCCCTTTTACCTAGTTAAGGTTGTTCAATCTTATCTATTCCACCGCACCTTCTCCACTACCTCGCAAGTCAGAATAATCCAGGCTGGAGTGCCGCAGGGTTCCATGGTGGGCCCGGTGCTCTTCAGCCTCTATGTGAACGACATTCCAAAATCCCCAGACACCAAGTTGGCAATGTATGTGGACGACACGGCTCTAGTAGCAGAGTCGTGGTGAGGGCAGCTGGTGGAGAGGCGACTCCAGACGCACCTGACGCTGTTGTAAGGGTGGCTGACCACCTGAAGAACAAGTATTAACGTGGAGAAGAGCGCATCAGTGCTCTTCACATGGAAAAGAAAGTTCTACAGGCCGGTCCCACTTCTGCTGTTCGGAGAACAAACCAGATAGGCGGACAGTGTTAAGTACCTGGGACTTGCGCTGGACACTAAACTGACATGGAGACTACACTGTAACGAGCGACTCAACAAGGTGGGGCAAAGGCTGGGAATCCTAGGGCCATTGCTTAATAGGCGTAACGCCCTGTCAACAAGGAACAGTCTTATGCTGTACAAGCAGTTACTCAGACCAATTCTCGACTATGCATGTCCCGCTTGGGGCCACCTTGCAGATACGTATATGAGGAGGATGCAGGCGTTCCAAAGCGTGTGTCTGAGGACCATTGTGAGTGTCCCATGGTATGTCCGGAATGAGACTCTGCATCGCAACATGGATATGCCTAGCATCAAGGTCCACTTCCTTTGGACTGGCGCAGTCTTTCTACGCCAGATTTCCCGGTGCCATCAATCCTCTTATCCAGGGGCTTGGGAACTATGTCATGGACCCTGGTAGGTGCCATCAACGTCCCAAAGCCCTTCCTGGATAAGTGAGATGTGACAACAGTGGTTTGGGAGGCTCTCACCCAGCCCCCCGTAGAGTTGTGTCTCCGCACGTAACTCTAAAAACCCTTATTCTGTTTCTCTCCCCCCCACCACCACCCCTATAACTAATAATGTTTTCTCTGTTTCTCTATATCAGAACTTCACGAACGTGAACCACATGGTGTGACCAATTGGTCGGTACGTGTTGGAACTTTCCCTCGTGCTCCCCTTCAGAGAGCATCAGAGCATGCCATTCGACTGTGACTGTGTGTGCTCCGTAGTCCACCAGGCGGCCTCTTCTCCAACCTCTTCTCCCTCGGGATCGGGTGGTCGCAGGCAGATCTCATCGCCATCATCAAATTGATACGGAAAAATGAATATAGTTTATTTTAATACAGGAAAATCACAAAACAAAGAACATTAAATCTCAACTCTTCAAATGTAATACAATCAACCACTTTAACAGTAAAAATCTTAATGTTGTTTTCAAAAGTCTCTAAGCAACGCAAAACAATGTTTTCCATTGCCAACTTGAGTTCTGTTTCTAACAAGTACAATTCATGGTATGGCGTGAGAATGAGAGGAACTTCTGACAGATTTGTATTCCGAGTCAGACTCTGAATTAAATAATATAATTTTACACTACTCTCTTAGTAAACAAAGGAAAAAGAAAATTGTAATCTACTTTATGCGCAGTGTCTAGTAACATCCAATTCTTCTAATGGGTTATGCAAACTACTGTAGATTAATTTCACTAACTACAAAAATCTAGAATATTACACTTACCGTTCGAGTAATTCAGTTCAGTAGCAATCTTTTCCCCTAGTTCAATTTTCAGCTTCATCCACATGTAGTTTGTATTGCTTGTTTAATATAATAATGTATGGTCTTGGATGATTGAAAAGATGTTGCATCACAATACACTAAAACTACGTGACAGAGGTGCAGAGAACCCAGGAAAACTGTACGTCTACTACAATCAGAGAGAGACGTGAAAGAGTAATCCCTACACTGCACCTTCGCTCTGTCCAATGTGCGGTACCGTAACCCATAAAACACGTGTATTACAGATTTTCCTCTTCCTCGCCTGCCGTGTGTCCAATGTGCGGCGGGCTTAACGTAGACGTATTTTATTTATAAATCCAAAATAAATCTTTTGGTTTTTTATTATTTGCATCAATTTCTCACTCATTGAGGTACTCTTTTTCCGGACATCAAAGAAGACATGGTCCAAGTTACGGCAGCAAAAGAGAGCATATAGTGCCAAAATATCAAATACAAATGTATTTTACTTTAATTTGAGAAAACTTTTATGAAAAAAAAATTGCCTCTAATATTTGAATTGACGTGTGATTTGTGTTGAAATGATAAAATGTACTTATAAATACAATATTAATTGTAAAAAAAGTAAAACAAGCTGGTGGAGTTTCAAATCATGTATAGTAAAACACTCATAATAGATTAAAATTTTGTAAAATAGAGTATATTTCAAATTGAATACTCAAATACATAATGGCTCCAAAATAATTGTATGTGTTTTATTGTTTATATGACTAAAAATACTAATTAACGTATGAATAAATCAAAATAATAATAATTTAACTATTATTTTAAAAACCAGAATTTGAATTAAAACCAGCTTGACTACGATTGATCAAACAATAGTTAACAATGCATGCACTTTGTTTTCGTAGAAACACATGTAAATTTGTTTTTATTATATTTTATATTTAATTATAAATTTAAAAAATATTGGGTACTCGGCCTTAACGCTGATGTAGATGATTAAAGATTAATAAAAATGATAATAAATAATGTCCTTTCAATGGTTGAAAAATCTAGAGCATTTTTTGGGGTACCTTGTTTGCATCTAAACTATCAACACCAATTGAGTTACTCTAAATATTAGGTCCCAGACACTCATAAATCAGACTCGAAAATCGTAACAGCTGTTATTAGAACGCTAACATGCCTCGTGGGGTATTGTTCAATGCACCTGCCTACGAGCTTAGGGGTCCCGCGTTTGATTCCCGGCTGGTACCTTGGATATTTTTCCCGAAAGAGGAAATACCCCAATGGTCATCAGATTTTGGTCAGTTAGGTTTAAGAATTTCCACTAGTTCCACATCCTCATACTTAACTATCACCCTCATACTCACGGAGTGTATTACTTAATACTTGCATCCATGGTTGCATGATCTAAGGCGTCACTATATGGGCGATGACAGAGTTATCGACGTTTGAAGCAAATGCGGGTACACACTCTACCTGGTCTAGAAAAATCTGGTCAACCAGCAAAACCCCTTCGAAATGATAGGGTGCAGGAATTACGACCGTTCTAAAGATATCGAGGTTCGAATTCCTTTGTGTACGCCGTATAAATTTGTATACCTGCTTCAATGGTCGCACAGCCTAAGGCGTCACTAGACGGCCGATTACAGAGTGATTGACGTTTGAAGCAAATGTGGGTACACATTCTACCTGGTCTAGAAAAATCTGGTCGACTGGTAAAACCCCCTTCAAAAATGGTGGGGGTGCATGAAGTACGACCGTTCTAAAGATATCGAGGTTCGAATTCCGGTGTGCACGCCGTCTAAATGTCAGGCTCATCTGATTATGGTGGGTGCGGAAATCGAATCCCCGCCGTGTAAACTGTAGGTATTTCTCCCTCCGGAACATTTTCTTAATCATCCTTATCGCACATTTTACCAGAAAGGGTACGTGTCACTCATATAGTTATGGTAGGGGAGGCCTTGGGCTCGAATCTCGTTCGGGTGAACTGGGGTGGTTTTCTACTCTCACTCATTCCACGTAAACGCTGGAACATTACTACCCTACTCATTCGATCCATGACGGATACCTACATCCACGCATGCCGATGGACTATACCAAACAACCAATTTTAGTATATTTTTGGCGTGGAGGATATCGGCCCCTAATTGAGGCTTCCGAGGCCCCTGATTGTGCATAATCAGAGCTGTGTCATTGTTCTTTAGTTGTGAAAAAAACCATTACCACATAGGGGTTTGCGACATTGTGATGACGACACCGGGAAACGCCATTGCCGGAAGAGGGGTGTCAGGGTCAATGACCTATCTACTAGCTCACAGTTTCAAAGTCACGCTCTATTCCTGTTTCGATTAAACTTGTCGAGCTGCCAAACTCGTCCCAGTCATCAGGGAAAATACATTGCCACATATATGGGGAGGTTTGCGACATCATTCAAGGTCGTGTTCTATTTCTGTCTTGTCGAACCGCCAAACTGGCGCTAGTCATCAGGGAAAATACATTGCCATATAGATGGGGAGAGTTACTACATCATTCAAGGTCGTGTTCTATTTCTGTCTCGTCGAACCGCCAAACTGGCGCCAGTCATCAGGAAAAATACATTTCCACATAGATGAGGATGGTTGCGACATCATTCAAGGTCATGTTCTATTTCTGTCTTGTCGAGCCGCCAAACTGGCGCTAGTTATCAGGGAAAACCCATTACCACACAAATGGGGAGGGTTGCGACATCATTAAAGGTCGTGTTCTATTTCTGTCTTGTCGAGCCACCAAACTGGCGCCAGTCATCAGGGAAATCCCCATTGCCACATAGAAAACCAGAAATAAACCTTTGCGACATTGAAGATGGACAAGTCATTAACCTCATGTTGTCATGAAAATAACCAGAGGGGTAATTCAGATCAGACGGAAATATTCTGGCACCACGTATGAGTCACCAGGGAAAACCCAGGGGGTGTTGTGGCATATCACTCAATGATTATGTCACACAACTCGGGGTCAACTCGCCACCCTAGCTACTTGTTGGTCAGGAAGCAGCATTCGACAGTACTAGTGCTGTAATAATTCCATCACTTGCCAGTAATTGCTTATCATTCAAATCTAAGCCACATTCAAAGACAATCCATTTCTACATTTGATAAATTTTTCAAAGGATTTATGCTAAATAAAACCAAAGTACTTGCATATGTTGCTTCAAACTTCAATCTCGTTGTCATCGGCAGTCTAGTCTAAGATAAGAATGACTCCTTAGCTTAGACCATATGGCCATCGATGCAGGCGACATCGACTATTGATGTACACAGTATTAAATTATTATTTTTATGTAATAAATTATGACAAAGGTACACATGTAGAATAAATTATTTTCACATGGAATCCAGCCGATTTTGCGATTAGATTTTTTTTGGCGAAAGGAAACTAAAATGTTTTCCTAGTTATATATAATCGACTTGACCAATTATATGACATTGTAATTTCAAGTAAAGGTCTCATGTTCAAAGGTATTTACTTCTTAGCTCTACTTCAATGTGTCTGTCGACTGTCAGCTTTGTATTTAATATAATCTAGATGTATTAATGAATTTAAAAAATTGCACCAAACAGCTGGATTTAATCAATATTGAAAAGATAGATGGACAAGATCTAAGACACCAGAAAAGTGGAGGCCCAAACAGTCACAATTAAAACACATCAAGCTTCTTCTTCAGGATAAGAAACAATGGACTAATGCTCCTAAGAAATTACTGTGCTGAGTGGTGTATTGATTGTGAACTATTAGGGCTGCATTTTTCTGGAATATATGCCTGGTCCTTCTGTCCTCTGTTAGAATTCAATTTTACCTAAATTTGGGATGGAACATTAAGAGGGTTGTTTGATAACTGTATACATATAATTTTTTATTTTCACTTTTCCAATACAATTTTAATCAAATATGATTATACATAGTTAATAATATTTAGCACCACGTCTTACTACCCCTTCGGGTTATACGCTTATACATAGTTAAGGAACTAAAATAATCAACAAAGAGTACAAATAAAAAATGCAGTTCAGATGTACTATATTACCCTGATTATTAGGTTAAATGGTCAAAATAAATATTTAAAATTCTTACAATTTTGTATGTTAATTATGTAACACACTTTAAGCAGATATTTTAAAAACACGCCCACTTCATTCTTGTCTATTTTATTTGATAGTATTTTTATTTATTTATTAAAAATAGATCAACTATTTTGCCATTCACATGCACAGGGAGTAAATTATGTTTCCCTTATTCCCTCCTAAAAAATATATGTTAAGGGTGTTACTTGGGAGAGCTTTGAAAGCGTTGCAGCTGTTTTGAAATTCTGGATTATTTACAAAGTGGTTTGATATTTCTTAAAGTGGTTTTCAACAAAATTTAGGCTTAAATTATGACCAGTTAAAGAGAATAAACTTTAAATTTAAAGTTAAAAAAAAAGTCTGGTAGCTTATATTTAGCCTTAAAAAGCAATCCCACATTTGCTTCAAATTTTCAGTTGTGACCCTGTCAAAAAATGACTATTTGATAAAGGATAGCTAGTTCTAGGTCTCTAGCGTTTTACTTTGATCTCAGAAGTACAAATATTGGCATAAAACGTAGTTGAATTCTTTCTAGAAATTTTAACTTTATAACAAGATAGGGACTTCTTGATAGCTTTCGCCTACAGTTTGGTGAAAACCGTATTTAAAAATATAAAACCACTTCTTCAAAAAGGTGGGATTTTCAAATGCATAAAACGACCTCCCCATGTAACAGCCTTAAGGGGGCAGGTAGATTAAAATCTTTGCTTGTAAAAGAAAAGAGGCTTTGACAACTAAGAAGTTTGGCCAATCAAAATACTGAAGATAAAACACCTAATTATGTTTAATTGTTGCACTTTTAGTGATGCCTATTTATGTTCAATTTTTGTACATTTAGTGATATTGACTTTGGTCGAGATATGTTAATTTTTTTTGTAATAAAACATATTTTAAATAATATTTAGTGTAGAAAGTTATATAAATATGCACAGTATAGAAATATTCAAACATAAAACAATGTAAAAAATATTTTAACTTTGATTAAACATCAGGAATATGTTATCCAAAACAATTTGGCTTCTCTTCAAATTCAAAAGCGTTTACTTCGCACACACCTATTGTATACCAATAAATAATAATAATAATATTTAGCACCGCGTCTTACTACCCGTTCGGGTTATACGCTTATGTCAATAAAGAAATGCAGTTAAGTAAATAAACATAAAATTTAACTTTTAAAAGAGTTAAAAAAACAGTGAACATTTTATCACATTAGTACACAACTATAACGCCCCTCAAAAATGTGTAACTATCCCTTCTATGTATAACAAAAAGTATAATATTAATTTGAGCTACCAAAGTTATCTTATTAAAATTTAAACAAAACATCAGACATATTTGCTCTCTTTTAAGTCCCGCGAAAAATTGACATAGTCCATATCAAGATGACAAAACTACGCTATAGGTTTCTCGGTGCTTTTTAAATTTACATTGATATTAACTAAATTATTAGCATTATTTTATAGGTAGTAATAATAGCTATCAAAAATAACAGCTTTTTTTATCACATCTTACAACCTGTTCAGGTTTTTTATATATATATAATTATTATGATGAGGTAGGGGATGAGAAGGAAGCATTTTATAGGTAGTTTACCCGTATTTCTGTGGAAGAAGAGTGGTAAACTATCAAAAACTATATTAATAAACGAAACAGTAATTTTACTGTTTCTTCTTTATGGATGTGAAAAGTGGCTGTTTACCTTAAATGAGGAAAAGAACTTTAGGATGTTCAAAACAAAGGTGCTTAAGAAGATATTTGGTCCAAAAAAGGGATGAAGATACAGGAAAGTGGAAGGATCTTGTACATATCACAAGAAATTGTTAGGACAATCAAATCTAGTATATTATGGTGGGCAGGGCATGTAGTGTGCATGGAAGAATCTAGAATGGTGTTCCGGGTATTGACTGATAAATCCAATGGGGAAGCGATCATTAGGAAGACCCAGACACAGATGGGAGGACATTATAATGTAAGTGTGACAGTGAACTTCTAGTTCTTAATATCATAGTTTAAGTATAACAGTAATATTTTATGGATTTTATTGCCATCTTAGTGTAAATAAAAAAAAAGTGTGGATGAAAAGAGTAGGCTATATAAGACCTGGCTGAATGTTGTGGACGAATGTGTGAAAAAAGAGACACATTAAGAGTTTTAAGAATAAAAGAACATGTACGAGTCGGTGTATGGAGGTTATTTAAGCAAAGAGCGTATGTAAGGATAGGGAAGTGTTTAAAAAGTTAGTGAGGATAAATTAAATACAGAGTAGTTTTTTGAGCTATAGGCACAGTTTCTTGCTCACATCATAAGGGAATGGCGTGATTAGGGTAACTATGTATGATTGTATGTAATATTGTTTGAGCATTTCAAAATTTATCAGAAAGATGGGATTTTAGCCCCCCCC